>CAUYQV010045048.1:0-46669 GCA_963574575.1 Galagoides demidoff | reverse complement strand
ATGTTGGAGTTTGATGAATAGTTTCTGAGTTAGTTTACTTTTGTGGTGGAGTATTGCACTGGTCATTATGGAGAATAGGTCTGAGAATATCCTGGAGAGCTGGTTTAGTTGTGCCAAATTTCTTCAAGCATGGATGTCATTAAAGTATTTAATTTCTCCATCATAAATGAAACCTAGTTTAGCTGGATACAGGATCCTGGGCTGAAAGTTATTTTGTTTTAAGAGATTAAATGTTGATGACCACCCTCTTCTTGCCTGAAAGTTTTCGGCAGAGAGATCGGCCGTCATTCTAATATTCTTCCACTTGTGGGTTATGGTTTTCTCATGTCTCGCTGCTTTCTAGATTTTCTCTTTCATATTAACTTTAAAGTTAATTATGATGTGTCTCGGGGATCTTATTAGGTTTGAGTAATGCTGGGGTTCTGAAGATGTCTGAAATCTGAATTTCAGGATCTCTTGACATATCTGGAAAGTTCTCTTTCATAATTTCATACAGTAGAGCCTCTGTGCTTTGCAAAGCAACTTTATCGCCTTAGGGAATTCCTATGAGGCAAATATTAGTTTTCTTCAAATTATTCCAGAGCTGTCTGAGAGAATGATCCATTTTTGCTTTCCATTTCTGATTCTCCTTGGATGTTTGGACATCTTCAGAAGCTTTGTCTTCTACGTCTGAGATCCTTTCTTATGCCTCTTCCACTCTGTTACCAAGAGAGTCTACTGTATTTTTCAGATCTTTGAGGGCTTCAATCTCTTGCCTTAATGTTTCAAAATCTTTGCTGGTTTTGTCTTTGAATTCATCGAATTCTTGAGTATACTTTTGGAATGCTCCTTGAATTTCTACTTCCATCTTTGCTTCTATTCTATTATTCTTATTTACAATCCAAATTCTGAATTCAATTTCTGACATCTCAGTTAATTGTTTATATAGGGGATGTTCAGTTTCTTTTACCACATCCTTTTTTTTGGGGGGGGGTTTGACCTACTCTGATTATTCATATTACCAGCCACATTTTTTCTTGAGGGGGTTCATCTACTCTGGTCATTTATATTACCAGAGCTTTTCTGCTGTTTCCACCCCATGATCATTTCACCCCAATTGGCTTTTCCCCTTGGGATTTGTCAAGGACCTGTGTGGTGTTACAGCCTGAGAGACTGGGGACCTGCTTAGTGTGGTGGGGATAAATGGCTCTGTCCTATTTTCAGCTGGTCTCTGTCGTACCCTAGTGAATCAGTTACTCTTGGCTGAAGTCTCAGCTGTGGAGAAATACCAGCAATGAAGTTGTCCCACCCCCGACAAACAACTATTGAGCATGGAAAACCAAACCTTCCCTCAACCATACACCTAGGGTGCCACCTTGGATAGTCCTTGGGTGATTTGCCTAGTTCAAGGGGTCCAAATCAGTTGTCCCAGTCTTCACTTGTCTCAGATGGGATCGTTCAAAATGTCTCCTGCAATTAGATAGGAGGGGTCTGCTGGCAGCTCAAATATGACTCTATCCAGTGCTCCGTGAGGGCAGAAGGACCCACCCAGAAAATGAATTAGTCTGGTAAGGTTGCTGCCTCCTTCCCCACCTTGCATCCAGTCACTGGTAATCCCACAGGGCTGTGACCCAGAGATCTGACTCTGGCAGGGGTACCTTTGGTGTTTACTATAGGCAGGGACAGTTCACTCAGTTCCCACCTCATGCCTGCTTGAAGTTGCTGACAGAATAGGACAGAGCAAGGCTAAATTCCTTTGCAGGTCAGTCGCTGCTGGAGCTGATACAAAACTCAGCCCTGGGCAGCAGGCAATTAGAGTTTACACTCAGGTGTCAATTCCAGCCTCTGTCCGCCCACTGCCTTTGTCTTAGCTATATTCCCCTGAGGGCTAGATGCTACTACAATCAGATAAGCAGTCTACTCACAGTCCCTCCACTACCCAGAACCTCTGGTTGCCCAGAGAGACAGGATGTGTCTTTGGAATGGACTCTGGGATGTGTTCCTTTCCCCGCTGCTGCCGCTGCTGCTTTGCAATTCAGGATACTGCAAGCAACTCCTGTATGATTCTAACTCAGCTGACCATCTTCTACTCGCTCCCATGGTACAGAGTCAGCACAGACCAGCACCGGCCCTTTCACCCTCCATTCCTCTCAAGAAAGTGCCAAGAATCTGGACTCCATGGGTGACAAACCTCCAGACCTTGGGGAGTTGGGGGGAATCCTGGGAGTTCAGAGTTACAGGTAGAGAATATATTCAGTTTTATATAGTTTTACAGTTTTATGCCTGTCAGGAGAGTGCCATGGCACCCTAGTAGGGGTAGGAGGTCCAGTTTTAAGGGGGGGTCTCTCCCGTGAGATAGAGTGGGAGGATGTTTTAATTCTGCTCGCTTGTTCATATGGGTAAACTGCCAACCCTTCTTGTGGGGGAGGAGACTCCTCTCTGCTTGGCGGTGGATTTTTTACCTTTTGATTGTCTTTTGGGGGGTCACAGCTTGGCTCAGCAAGGATGATGTGCGTTCTTCAGTCTTCTCTCTTGGTTCAGCTCTAAACCATTGGCTTACTTGCTAAACTTCTGTTCTTTAAGTCTCCTTCTGGACAGAAGCCTCTGTAAAAAGCTGGCTCCAGTCTGCCATCTTGCCTTCACCCCTAATTTTTTTATTTCTACATGATTAATTCTGCTGTTAAAAATCCCTGATACATTATCAGTTTGTCAACTGAATTTTTCAGCTTCAAAATTTCTACGTGTTTTTCTAAATTATTTTAATTCCTTTGTTAAATTTTTGATAGGCTTCTGAATTCCTTCTCTGTGCTCTCTTAATGTTCATTGAGTTTCTCAGAACAGCTATTTTGAATTCTTTTTGTAAAGGTAACATAAGTACTTCATGCTGGGAATGGTCACTGAAACTTTTTTAGTTGTTTTGGTGAGGTTATATTTTTTCTAAATATTCCTAATGCTTGTGGATTTTCATTGATACCTGGGCCTTGAAGAGTTGGGCTTGTTTGAACTTGTTCTTTTTAAGAAAGCTTTCCATATATTCAAAGGGAATTGAGTGTTAGTATCTACATCTTGGGTCACTGCAGCCATATCAAAACTGGGAATGCCCCTCACCCAGTAAGGTAGTAACCCTCGCAGACTCTTGTTGTTATCCCTTTGGTGGACTTGGATAATATATGGGAGAATTCCCTGGATTACTTGGTAACATCTTTTGCTCTCTTCCTTCACCCTCTGGGCTTTGCTGCTGGAGTTTGGGATCATCTGCAGTGGCCTTAAGGGAGTTTGGAGTTGTACCCTTATGGTCACTGCAGATGGGACTACACCAGGTCTCCAAAGCCCATGGTGATTGCTGCCTGGCATTTTCTGACATTTATTTAAAGCCCATTAGTGAATCCTGCCAGGACTGAGTCCTTCCTTTCATGGTAGGACTGTCCAGTGTAGTTCCTTCCAGCAGCAGCTGGTACCCAAGTTGCAAAACAAAGTCCTCTTAACTCTTCACTTCTTTTCTCCCAAGTGGAAGAAGACTCTCCCTTAGCTACATTGTCTGAAGTTGGGAGAAGGTTGACACAAGTACAGGCCCTGGCCACCAATGCTGGTATCTCCCTGGGTCATATGCATACCAAGTTAATTGGCTGTAAGCCAGTACAGTCACAGGAATTAACCAAGAACTTCAGCTTTTGTGGCCTGACTGATGTAAAAATTTGTTTCAGACCCCAAGCCATTTGTTGTCATTCAGTGGTGGGAGGTAGCCAGAATTTGGATTTTAAAGCAATAGATTTTCCTCTAGCCAGGCTGATCTAAATTCTTTCTCCATGGGTGTAGGTAGAATTCTGTCCTGTGACAGAATGGCCCTGAATTTCAACCCAAGTCCCTCAATTTATAACTCTCCCTATTCCACCATGCACATAGATTCTCTCTCCACCTGCAGTGCTGACATGGAACTGATAAGGGAGAGGAATAAGGGTAGCATACACAATGCAAGACTGCCATCTTTGCCCTTTCTTTCTTTGATGTAATGTTAAAACCAAGTAGTTTGACCGTTTACCTGGGTTTTGCTCTTCTAAAGGTACTTCTTTGTAAGAACAGTTCTTGAATTTGGTGTTTATATAGAGTGATGACTGCTAGAGGTTTCTATTCAGCCATCTTGCTCCACCCCCTCCTTTGTTTCCATTCATGAAGGTTGAATTATAGAAGTTTATTCTTATATTTCACAAATACACATTGGTACTTTCTGGTGCCAGGCACTTTTCCAAGAACTGAGGGTATGCTGTGCATGTAACAGATCAGATACCAGGCAAACAAGGTCCCCTTGATTCATAAATTTGGTATTCTAATGGAAAGATGGATGGTAAGGACAGAGAAAACAAACAACAAACAAACACATGATGCCTCTAGATTTGTTTTTATTTCTTAGAATTGCATTGGTTATTTGAGGTTTTTCTGGGTCCATATGAAATTAAGTATGAGTATTTTAGATTCTTCAAAGTATGACATTAGTACATTGATGGGATTGCATTAAATCTGTAGAATGTTCTGGGTAGTATGGACATTTTAAAAATGTTGAATCTTCCCAGTCATGAACATGGTATGTTCTTTCATTTGTTAACATCTCTGCAATTTCTCTTCTCAGGGTTTCTTAGTTGTCTCTGTAGAGATCCTTTATGTTGTTTGCTAAGTATATTCCCAGGTATTTTATTTTTCTTTGAAGCTACTGTAAAGAGTTCTGTTCCTTTGATTTGATTCTCAGCTTGAATGTTATTGGTATATATGAGGCTACTGATTTGTGGACATTGATTTTGTATCCTGAGATGTTACTATATTTCTTGATCACTTCCAAAAGTCTTCTGGTTGAGATCCAGGGGTTTTCTAAGATCAAAACAGTGTAGTACTGGCACAGAAATAGAGAAATACATCTGTGGAATAGAATAGAGAACCTAGAGATGAAACCAGCTGCATATCACCATCTGATCTTAGATAAACCAAAGAAAAGTGCACACTAGGGAAAAAAATACCTATTTAATAAATTGTAGTGGGAGAACTGGTTAGCCAAATGTAGAAAACTAAAACTGGATCTGAACCTCTCACCACTTAAAAAAATTGACTCTCTAGAGAAAAGATCTAAATTTAAGACATAATGAAATGATAAAATTGCTAGAGGAATGTATGGCAAGAACTCTTGTAGATATTGGTCTGGGAAAAGATTTTATGAAGAAAACCTCCTTGGCAATTCCAGCAATACCAAAAATAAGTAAATGGAACATAACCAAGCTAAAATGATCTGCACAGCTAAGGGTACAAAAATTAAAGCAAGCACATAACCTTCAGAATGGTAGACAGTACTTGCCTAGTACAAATCTGACAAAGGGCTAATATTAATAACTGGAGTCTACAGAGAACTTAAATTAATCAACAAGAAAATAATGAATAATCCCATTTACAAGTAGGCAAGATACATAAACAGAGCCTTCTCTGAAGAAGACAGATGAACAGCTAAAAACATATGAAAAAAATGCTCATAATCCCTAGTCATCAGAGAAATGCAAATCAAAACTACCTCTGCGATATCACCTAACCCCAATGAGAATAGCCCACATCACAATGTCTCATACCTACTGATGTTGGCATGGATGTGGAGAGAAAGGAACACTGTTATACTGCTGGTGGGGCTGCAAACTAATACAGCCCCTATAGTAAGAAATATGGAGAGCTCTCAAAGAGCTAAAAGTAGACTATCTACTCAATCCTGCAATCCCATTACTAGGTATCTTCACAGAAGAAAAACCATCATTTTACCATAAAGACATTTGCACTAGAATGTTCATCACAGCTCAATTTATAATCATTCAACATGGAATCCACCCAAGTACCCCACAACACAAAAATGGATTAATAAACTGTGGTACATGTACTAAAAGATGAAGATTTTCCATCTTTTGTATTTACCTGGATGGAATTGAAGAGCATTCTTCTTAGTAAAGTATCAAAAGAAAGGAAAAGCAAGTATCCAATGTGCTCAATACTAATGTGAGACTGATAGATAGACAACTACTTGCCCATACGAGAAAAAAACCAATTAAATTCAAGTGTGGGGAACAGGAAGGATGAGCATATATACCACATCTCCTGAGCAAAGTGCTCAACTACAACTTGAACTTTCCCTAACAAATACAAAAATGTGACCTAATCATTTGTACCCTCATATTAATCTGAAATTTTTTAAAGAAAGAAGTAAACACAAAACAATGTATGCTAAGTGCTATGATGAAACTAAAACTAACCAGGTGATAGGGAAAGGAAGGCAGAGGAGGAAAGGCCACTGAGGGGATGACATATATGTTAAAATGACATATATGTTAAAATTAAACAAGACTGTGGCCTGGGTCTTGAAACTAGTGTTTTCTCTACCAGACTGCTTGGTGTCAATCTCACAAGTATCAAGCATTTTTTTTTGACTATTTGTTCTATTCAAGGGTGAATAGGTTGCATGGCCCTTGAATTTCTAAGCATCTATCCTCTGTAGTGCCAAGGCAGCCTTTGTGGTTATATTATATTGTACCTCACCAGTCCCAAACTTCTCCCTCATTCCAGCCTTCCTGCTCCAGTACTATGGCTCTGTTATTCTTTGATCATCACTCCCGATAGTAATGTTTTTTAAATGAGAGAATACTGTATCTAAATGTTGCCTTAATCTTCCTACTGTACAACCTGACAACAGAAAACGAACAGTGGCAGGCTGGGCATGGTGGCTCATTCCTGGAATCCTAGCACTCTTAAGGAGGCTGAGGCAGGAACATCACTTCAGCTCAGGAGTTCAAGTCCACCCTGAGCAAGAGTGAGACCCCAACTCTACTAAAAATGGAAAACTTAGCCAGGCCTTATAGTGGGCACCTGTAGTCCCAGCTATTTGGGATGCAGAGGCAAGAGGATCACCTGAACCCAGAAATTTGAGGTTGTTTTGAATTAGGTGATGCCATGGCACTCTAGCTACTCTAGCAGCAGAGTGACACTTTATCTCAATAAACAAAGAACAAACAGACAAATAAATAAATAAATGAACAGTGGTAATGAAAAACAAACGTGTGTGGTACAGATGAACTTGTGTCTTAAAAGACACCAAACCCTGGAGAGGAATGGGTTGGAAACTATCACCAGGAAGGTTGTGCAGTTTGCTTCTTCTGAGCTAGAGTGCCAGCAGCTGTCTTTTGTATGAGCTACTTTCCTTTCTCCAACTGGTTGTATTAATGGGGCAGAGACCACAAGAAGAGGTAGAATTTTTTACATCACATTAAAGTGGAGAAGTGAATTAGTTACACGGGAGTCAGACTTCAGCAGCTGCAACTCTCAGCTGACTTCTTTATCAAAGACAAAAGTTCACACAATTATCTCTGTTTATGAATTTACTGTGTTGTCAGGCAAAACCCGAGTGTGTGCTACATCCCTGAGGCTCCCTGGTGAGCCAGACTGAACCATCAAATCCACAGAACTCCACTGATCTGAGAGGAAATTTTGAAATGAGCTCTTACTTTATTTTTCAAGCATCAGGGTTGCCTCTTTAATGTACACCTGGTATATACTTTCTAATTGTGTTAAAGATTTCAAGGTCAGAACAGTTTGAATCCAATTTATTTCAATTTATAGAGAGACTGAGTCTAAGCTTCCACTCAGGGATCTTTTTAGATAGATATCAAAGATCAAAGCCTGTAATAGAAGAGCTTAATATTTGGATTAGTCATGTTTTTTGTCTCTTGAATTTTCATCAGTTTAGTGGAATGTAGAACTCTGTAAATTTAGCATATCATGAATTATTCATTATTACTTAACCAATAACACTCTAAGAATATTATAAATCCCAGACTATGATTTTTTCCTATTTTGTATTTTTCAATTCAATGTATATGAATTTATAACATTTTGTTATACTATGTAATCTAGCATACCTCTTATGTTTCCCAGATGGCATAAAATTTTTCTGTCAAATAATGAAAAAATAATTTTGCATTACCTTCAAAACTCCATAATAAAAAAATAATTTTGTGTTAACTCCAAAACATACTTTGTAAATTCCAACAATTTTTTGTTTCTTATTGATTTCAAGGGCAAACTAGTAATTTCTCTTTTTGTTATCTGCATCAAATTTGATTGAGCAACATGTGACAATTATAACAATTCTAACTTATTTACTGTATCAATTAATTAGTGCTTATGGCAAGTGAACAAGAAGCTAGATAGTAAAGTAGCGGGGGGAAAGATTGACTAGACAAGAAACTAAAAGATCTGAGTTTTAGAGCCAGTTTTTTCAAAGGTAAATTGTAGGACTTTGAACTGGGATACATTTATCCCAGTTCTCAACCTGTGAGTCGCAACCCACTTTTCACAATGAAAAAACATTGCGGCATTAGGAAAGTTGAAAACCACTGATTTATCCTTTGCAGAACTCACTTGCACATTTTTTAACTATAAAATGATGAAATAATAGAGTGATTACTTTTTAATATCTGTTGGTCAAGGGTACAATTACTGATGCTAAGAGTATGTCTGTAATTTCTCACAATTGTGCTATGAAGTATACATACAACTTCCCAGTTGTGTTGATAGGCAATTAAGTAACCTCCCCAAGGTCGCACAAACTTGTCAGTTGTGGAGGAAAGAGTTGAACTCAAATCCAGGTGTTTCCAAAGCCCCCATTTGTTTCACTCAGCCCCTTTGCATCTGGCATTCAGTAATCACCCATTGCATACATGACCCTGGGTTAGATGCTGTATCACTTTATAAAAAATTCTTATGATTTATAGTTATATTTAAAAATAATCAAAGAAAATAGGTCTTTGATAGGAACACAAAGGACGATGAAATAATAGTAATGCTTTTAGAATGCTTCTGAATTCTGAGCCTCCTAAATGTATTGTCTTACAATCAGTGATGTCATAATGTTGTATATAATGTAGTTCGTCTGCTGGAATTATAACTGCCAGTCTCACAGAGAGGGAATGTGTGACTGATGGTTTTCTCTAAAAAGAATGAACAGAGAAGTTCTAAGATTGCCAGAATCACTCTCTTTGACCTTCTTGTGCCCCATGGTGGCTTCTTACTGGGGGTATTGTGGCGGTTTTTACATACCCATAAAAATGCATTCATTTTTAATGGAACTAAAATAAGACTGTTGAGAATGTACACACATGCTCTGCTACTGAAAAGTCTGGAGTTCTTTACATCCCAGCAAAGCCAAAAGTGCTTAATCTTCTACCCATAAAAGACCTGTCCTGCCCCTGGTCTACCTTGATCTCTAAAACTGTGATCTCAATTGCTTCCTTGGGTAACCGGAAGAGAGATAATCCCAATAGAGATTAGACTTTGTTTTACTCTGGAAAGCCTATGAGATTTGTAGCTTGCCTAAATTGAATATTCTGTAGGATGAAGGACATTGTGATGCCTAGAGCCCTTTTCAGATAAGGCAAAGAATACCCACGGACTGTAACTCTTGAGTGAAGAATCATTACTGCATCTTTCATCTTTAACAAAGCCAAACACGTGCTGAAGAGCTATCTTTTTTTCTTTCTTTTTTTTTTTTAGAGAAAGTCTCACTCTATCACCCTTAGTAGAGGGCTGTGGCGTCACAGCTCACAACAACCTCCAGCTCCTGGGCTTAGGCAATTCTCTTGCCTCAGCCTCCAGAGTAGCTAGGACCACAGGCACCTGCCACAATGCCCGGCTATTTTTTTGTTGCAGTTTGGCCTGGGCAGGTTCAAACCCGCTACCCTCGGTATATGGCGCCAGCACCCTACTCGCTGAACCACAGGTGCCGCCCATAAAGAGCTATCTTTATTTGCAAATCAAGACTATAATTTTTCTCCACTCTGTTACATTGTAAAATAACTTTGATTTCAAATTCATGTTCACCAGGTTATGTATTTAAAACAAAGTTTGCTCTTAAAATAAAATTTGAGTAAAAATTTCAGATGATATTTAAGAGAAGTAGAAAGTACAGTTTTAACCATTTTTCTAGTAGATAGCCAGCATAAAGAGCCAAGGGAATTTATTGACCATTTTATCTCAATTAAAAGTAAAAATCTGACCTTTTGATCCTTTTAGAAATTTACCCTGATAAATACCCGAAAGCATATGAAGAGTTATCATAGAGAAAGGTGTTAGCACATAATCTTAATTACTTTTTGGTAAAGAAATTATGGACAGTATAAATCAAAAAGCAAATGTAGAGCAGAGGATAGATCTAAGTGCAATTTGCCAGTTTTTTTAAGTGGCCTCATAACTTGAGCATGGCATCGGATACCTATAATGTGGACCTGATGAGATCTGTTGGAAAGCACGTGCTATTGGAGTAAGACAAATCTTTGTTTCAAACTTACTAGCTGTAAAAAATTGCAAACATTATTTAAATTATCTGAGCTTCAATTTGTCACATATTAAATGAGAATATTAGCAGTTGTATCCTAATCTCAGCCGGAAAGCAGAATTCTTGTTGAAGTGATTTATTTGGCACAGGTGGGTAGGAGATGCTCCCAAGGGAAGGAGAGTGAAGCAAGCAGGATAAGAAAGGAAAAGAGTTAAGCAAGAATAGACTATGCCATTTGGAGTCAGTCTACATTGTAATTGTCAAATTAATTTTGTCTCTCCCTTCATAATGGGGACTAGTTTTACAATGACGAAAGGTATCATGCAAGAAATTAATCATAGAAACATATGTAACTAAAATAAATTCCCATATTGAACATGACCATCTATTCATGAGGTTTTTGTTAGTATTCCTTTACTTCTTTTTCATTTATTTTTTCATCTGCTAGTATTTGCAACTAATATTAAGTGGCAGGTAACAAAAGCTTAAGAGTGAACCCATAGACGGAAACATTTGAAAGGGAAAACAGTTTTTTTCACTAACCTAACTTTTTGCTATGCATCAGGAAAAACCACCATTTACTTGAATTTAGTGACATCTTACCCTGTTCTGCATGGTGTTTAAATTGGCCAACTCCTGGTAGATATTGGCTTCTGGATGACCATTCCCTGCCAATGATTGCACATGTGCTTTGGAAATTTAACTTGTATTCAAAAGAAATAACATCCAAATAGGAATTAAGCCAGTAATAATAATATTCATAAACATGATGAAAGCTCAAAGTCATGCTATCATTATTGCTTTTACACTTCTGCATCAGAGTTTATAAGTAAGTTGTGTAAATTGTTCAGATATTTGATTTAATAAACTGTTTAGGGTTAATAGATACCTTTTTTAATGTTCTTTTTTTCTTTTACTTCCTTTTTTATTATCCCTCAAATAGATACTTTGCATTGTTTGCCTAGGCCACATCCTAATAGACTGGAGCTATCAAAGCCATCATTTTCAGTTAAATCAATGCCTGTGTTTCAAGGCCACAGCAGAATCATCATTTGAAACACGTCTCTGTAAAGGGCATGGTGACTGGCTACAAGGGTTTGAAAAGTATGTTCAGAAGAAGGAACGATCGCATTAGACTTCCTTTATTTTTGTGAGCATATTGTTAGTAAATTTTTAACTAGTTCTGAGGGTTTTTTAAAATTGCTCAAAATTTCCTGCATTCATTTTGTCACTGGATCTTTGAAGTGAAGTTTATCTACTAATGAGTTCAGTAGGAGCGTAACCTGGTCTGATATGCTTTAAACCTATATCCTGGTACCAGGATTGGCCTCTTTTTGTTTTTTGCTTTTAACTAGTATGCTACTTTACTATTTTTTTCTGTCTATCTTTCCATGCAATTCTTTTTCCTTCATTGCAAGTAATTATTGCTAATTTAATGGTAAGATCAATGCCACTCTTGCTTATAATGAGGTCCCAATATTCCCTAAGGTAGAGAGGAAAAGGTTTAAAGAGGACAATTGCTAGCAAATAAATAAACTTACTCTATCATGTTCATTATTTAATTGGAAACATCTATTTTATAGAGTGCGTTTCTCTCTTTCATAACCTGGTAAGTATATGGATAGAGAAAAAGTCAACTTATATTC
The DNA here is from genome assembly GCA_963574575.1 of Galagoides demidoff. Lineage (NCBI taxonomy): Eukaryota > Metazoa > Chordata > Mammalia > Primates > Galagidae > Galagoides > Galagoides demidoff. Next base: position 34,699 of record CAUYQV010045048.1, on the reverse strand, counting down.
CTTCATCTCATTGGTATTGCTCCTTAATCATGTTGTTAATATTCCCCATGGAATTCATATTCCCAACTGAAGCCTATTTCTATAATCTTATGTTTTATTCAAAAATGGAAACCCAAGAAGTGGAGCCCAGAGAATGTTCAAGAAAATTCTTCTACTCTCATTTTGGAAGCATGAGGATATGTATGATAGCAAGGTTAACTATCAACTCTGTGGAAGGAAGGAGTCCACATACAGTATAAGGGACTTGGTGAGGTTAGGACCTGGCTGAATAATTATAGATTTCTTAGTTGTGTTCATTAAATATAATAAGGCAAATATTAAATATTTAAGGCAAATATTATATGTTTTATGTATTTATTACAAGCTTGTTCCAGGGCCAGTTCTAGGAATTGACATGAATATTATTTATTAAAAAATAAATGTTTAAAAATAGAAAAAAGTTTCAACAGGCGCTAACTGCATTTTAAATATTTTATAAGTTGCTTTTGTATATGGTATTTTTTGATTCACACAACCTATGTGAGATATATTCATCTGATACTCTTCACCCAAATCCTCGTAACTATGAGCTCCAAAGGAAGCAAAATTTCTCATAATATCAATAAATTCACTAATTAACTGGTCATTTACAAAATTTTCTCCAGGCAACAAAATGTTTTTATTAATGTTCATGTTCTATCATTGCCCATCAGGGGATTTGTTGGTCTGTCATCTCTAGCTTTAAATGAAATGTGTACCTACAACAAAGGGGCTTCAAAATGGAGTGATCTTCATACCAAAGATTAAAGGAAGCCCTAGGGAAAAATAGATGAAATGTGACTCCTCAAAGGACAAAGCAGTCATGAAACGATATCTTTTTATAGTATGATTTTGCAATTATATAAGAAACATTAATGACTGATTTATTCTTTGTCCTAATAATGAATGCATAATTGTAATTATAATGTGGATGGTTGTTAATACTAGATAGAACAAACCCACTTGTGTGCTCTTTAGTCCCCAAAACAATCTATTTAGGTAATTTTTAGTATTTATTTAAAATAATTTAATTCCCATTTAAAATAGCTGCATTTTTAAGTGGTATTTTCTTCAACATGAATTGCCCTCAGATAATAAAGACTTTTTGTATTTTTACTTTTAGTTTACAGTAGAGAAAAGTCATGCTCCAAGGAGGTAAAGTTTTTCCATGTAGTTTCATCATTTTTTCTAGCTGTTAATTTGAACAGAACTGTTTTAACTAGAGACTTTTGATGCCAAGTCCTGGTTTCTTTGCACTATACATAGTTATTTTTAAATTCTATTTTTCTCATGTTCCATACCACAACATACTTTTCCCTTTAATTTGACCATATTTCCTACTGCTTTCTCTCTCCCATCAAAATTCACCATCACCAAAACAATTCCTTCAGGCTCCTACTCTTAGGGGTCATAAATACCGAGAGATAGCTCCTAGATTGAATATTTCACCCTTGCTAAGATTTGGAATCCCAGGTAATATTTTTCCCCTACCCTGGGAAGTTTTAGGCCCCTTTGTTGATACTGTCTGAATTCTATCTTGCTAGATTTTTTATGTATAGAATCAAAATTAGTGAAAAAATCCCTAATTTGAGGGATACTTCCTCTGATTAACTTACACAGCCAAAATATTCCTGACCTAAAGAGAAATATAAATTTACTAAAATATATCAAGTACTCCACAGAAACCAGGCCTAGTAATTTTCTTATACTTTCATGCATTTATTTTTTAGTCATGGTAATGTTTTTAAATATTTAAATTCTATTTCTATGAATACCATTTAAAAAATAAATGATATGGAACATGAGAGAAAGAATTTAAAAATAATTAATTTTGTTAAACTTTAACATAAACTAATTAAACACAATAATATACTTCAAAATGTTCCATAGTTTTTTAAAATATATATTGTTGGTAGTAATAGGGTATTGCTTGGAAATCTTATCTTTGTTTGAATAGCAAAAGATAGAGAAATCATATGGCTGTGCTTCCAATGAGTGGTCTTAAGACTTCATTATGTTAAAAAGTAATAGCATTTTTCTCCTACTAAATTCAGTAGATTTTTTCCACTTTATGTCCAGCAGAAAAATATCTGTCACTTTAATGGAAATAAATAAAATGGTTCTACAGCACTGGCCATCAGCATGCCATCAATTTAAAAACAAGCTTGAAGTTATTGGGTTATAATGAAATAGAGCCTTTTTGTCTTTGATAAAGGTGGCACTACATTGTCATTATTCTTAGACAGATAGAACACAATACAATTATAATGACATTAGAATAATAAGTATTTATTTAAGTCAAGAGAATAAAGACTAAAGTTATTATAAAACTGAAAGTACTTAAACAAGAATTAGTGTAAAAGCTTGGGCCAAATGTGGTTGTCAGGCAGGGACAACATTTCACATGAATGATGTCTGTCCTGTCTGATTTGACTTAAGTGATGCTGAGAAAAACATCCAGATGCATACTCACCACACTAGGGTGCAGTACCCAAGATTGCAAACTGGGTTGTTCCTGAAACCCATATTATCATGGAAAGAAATTTTATCACCATCCAAAGTCTCTTTTGTTTCTTTGATAAAAGATCTAGGTAGGTGGATTTCTTTGCCATATTGCCTATATCTTCCCAATAGCATGGTTAGTGTAGCAGCCTAGGAGCAAAATTGTTTTGAATCTTATTCTGAAACTTAGAAGATTTCTGTTGTTGTTTTATTTTGTTTTGTTAACTCAAACAAATAACTTAAACTCTCTGTGCCTCGGTTTCAATTTTAATATGGGAAAAATAGAGTTTTCTTCTGGGGTTGTTACGACTATTAAATGAGTCTGTTCGTATAAAGTTTGAATATTGCCTAGCCCTACCACATAGCACCATGTCACTCATTTGCAGATAACCTAATAGCATGTACACAATTTATGAATGTATGAATTAAATATTTCTTTAGTGCTTAATATCTACAAGGTACCATATTAGGGACAGAAGCTGAGTTAGAAGCCATTGATTATAACTTCATAATTTTATTCAAGGGTCTCTAATTTAGACCAAATTAGTTTACCACCAAATCTATGATAACATTCTGGTATTCATCAAGAGGTCTGGTTCTTCCGAAAGTGTGAGTCATCCTTACTTGTCGCTGGATTTGAGGGCATCTGATCATTTTTCTTCTCTAAGGCTTTCAAGTGAATTCTATGTAGAAGTGAAGTTATCACTAGTTTTCCATTTCTCTTATGATATAAATGTAGAATTATTATCATCAATTAAAAGACTATGATTTTAACACTTTTTTAAAAAATTATTTTGTATTTTACTTTTTTTTTTTTTTTTTTTTTTCAGTTTTTGGCCAGGGCTAGGTTTGAACCCACCACCTCTGGTATATGGGGCTGGCACCCTACTCCTTGAGCCACAGGCACCACCTGATTTTAACACTTTAACAACATTGTCTCCAATTCCTTTCCCTGGGTCTCTCTCTTTCAGCCACATTGTTCTCTTGTCAGGTGCTCAGACGCATGATAGTTCTTTGCATCTCATCATTCCTTCATGTGCTCCTTCCTCTGTGCAGCTCACCCCCTCCACAAGTCATATCTGGGTTTACACCCCTTAAGATCTCTGCTTAAAGTTCAGCTGCTCAGAGCAATGATCTCTGATTTCTTCTTGAAATGAACCAGCAACCCTCCACATGGTACCACAGAACCTTCTATTTTTCCTTTCACATTTATTACTAATTATAATTAATTTTACAACAACAAAGGAAGGGAATCGTACTCACAAATAATTAATAGTAATGAAATTATATGTGCCTAGTAACTCATTGGTAAAAAAGAGTAAGGACAAGAGTGAGCAGGAGAGAGAGAAAAAGAGAGAATATTGAAACAGTGTAGGTCATTCCATCCACTATTCCACTTGAGGTTAAGACCTAATGTCCAAAAGTTGGCATAAGATGATGTGGGAGCCCTGCTCTTTCTTCGGGCATTCTTTTTAGCAAGTTGTCTTTCATTGTATAATGAAAGACTAGTATTTGAACATATGCTTGTCAAACATCATATTTTCTTTGTATGAGCAAACAACTTTATTTTATGCTCAGTGAAGGAAGAAAATTGTTCTAAATCTCTAGGAAACTTGGCTGTGTTAGATTAATTAAAGACATTATTGACACCTGGGAGGTGGGACCTTGCTAGAAAATTGTTTAGGATAATTTAAATTATGTGCAGTTTTCCCCTTGCACATAATTTACAATGTAATAAGATTTGTAATCTTGGATTAAAATGTAAGATCTTCAAAGGGGGAAAATACATCTGTCAATGTTGTCACTGCCCTAGTGCCCAGTAGGATGCTGGGATCATATTAGGGTTTAATAAGTATCTGTCCAATGAATTCTAATGTTTACATTCTAATGTTTACAAGATCAGTCTATTTGGCAACAATGGAAGTTTAGACTTATGAAGATAGAATTTCAGATCCATTAATATTGTTAAAACCTTGATAGCTTCTATCTCTGTAGAAATATAAATTAAAAGTACAGAAAAACTAAAGGTGGGAAAGGACAGAGTTCACTGTATTATAGTGAAAACTCAAATATGTAAGGCAGCACCTCTTCTTCATTTCCCTTTTCAAGCCAAACTAACTGAAAACTGACACCTCCCTTATTATTTCAGGTCGAATGAGCCGGACTCGATTTATCATTATGCCAACCCAAGGAGAAGGACGGCCATGCCCCACAGAGCTTACCCAGCAGAAAAGCTGTCCAGTGACCCCCTGCTACAGCTGGGTCCTTGGCAACTGGTCTGCATGTAAACTGGAGGTAGGTCATGTAATGACACTTAGAGAAATACTTCTCAGTATGTCCAAAGCACTTGTTTGGTCAAACGTATGAGCCGATAGAATAAAATGTATGGCACCACAGTTCTGGCCCAGTGTGTGTGCAATGCAATGGAAAACATAGAAAAATAAAGCCTAGTGGCTTACCTTCATACAGAGTAATATTACTATAAAAATAAATAACCCTTCATTAGGGACTGAATATAAGAAGGCTGGTCATCGGACTTTTAATAGCTTTGGCATCCTCTGAAATTCTCTCTTATTTTCTTGGCTTTGCAGGAATATCAAAGTATTACTTAACTGGGGAAAACTCTGATGCTGAGAAAATGCAGAGGTTGCTTTAGATTGTATTTCTTAAAGAGGCACTTTTAGGCTTAGACAAAATCTTGCATATGGGAAAAAAAACAAGTATATGAAAGTTATATTTTAACATTATTACACGAACCAAGGTTACTACATTTTCCTCAATGATTACTTTTTTATTGACCTGAAATATAAATGCCTAGAAACATCATAATATATCATTTATTATGAGCTTTGCTGGATCAGCAAAGATCCTGAACTGCATTTTCTGTCTGTCTCCTTGCTCAATGACAAGCACATTGATTTTCTCTATTTTCTTATCTTAGTAGTTTATCCTTCAGTTAATGTTATAAGGCATATTTTAATTAGGTAACAATATTTTGGTACCTATCCTTCAGTTCATGTTATAAGGCATATTTTAATTTAGGTAACAATAATTAAGAAATCTGTAAAGTACTCCCATAGAGATATTTAGTGTTCCTGTCAGGATGACATTGTCAGATAGCATTATTATCTTGCAGAAGTTAAATGCCTGTGTATTTTAGTAGGTTCCAGAGGAACAAAAATGTACAATACATTTATTCAGTATCATTTTTACAGAAAACAGGGTAACCACGCTAAGTAATTCAGAAGTAATGTAATAGCTTTAAATATTAATCCTTTACCTACTGGTCTAAAGACTTCTTTCCTAAGAATTCAGCAACTTTTAAATGTTGTTTGGAATCAGAATTACAAAAATGGAAAGAATATTTCTCATTATAATTGTGATAACTTTGACAGCGTTGAAAATAAGCTCAATGAATTCTGGAAGCCATTGCAGGGGAAGGGGAAGGAAAGAGAGATGATTGAGGACACAGGGTAGCAAGGAGGGAGGAGGGAACAGAGAACTGACAACATCCATACTCTAAGTTTTACCAGGTATACAATTACTACTGTACTTTTTATACTTTTCTCTTTGTCTTCTCAGTTGTCAGGAGACTATTTTTTTTTATAGACAAGTTTGCCAATTTGTACATTAAGAACTGTACTTTTATATTTTTCTCTTTGTCTTCTCAGTTGTCAGGAGACTATTTTTTTTATAGACAAGTTTGCCAATTTGTACATTAAGAACTGTGTGAGAAAATGCCAAATGTAATATTTTGTTGTCCTATGTTGGACTTTTGTAAGAAGATAGGGACAAGAGTGGCTGGTGGTGACCATTCTCTGTAGTGGTGCTGGTGATAGGTAGAGGGTTGTGGCCTCTATTGGAGATACCCAGTTTTGAAGGCCCCAGAGACCCACAAGAGCTGGTTACCAGTTTGTGCCCCCAGAAACTTCAGAACTGTCACATATTTCTATATGGGGTTAGTCCCACATCTCCAGTGGGGAAGAAATTCTGGAACTAGAGTTAATCTATTCAAAGCCCTCAACAAACAATTCTGCAGTTAATTTTTTTAGAGTGGACACTTACCTAAAGTGCCCATCAGTGTTCTTGCCCAAGAATTTAAAATAGAATTGAAGCTGTCCAAAGATACTATCATTAGGAACTCTTAGTTGTCACATTTTTTTCACCTTGTAGATAAAGTCAGTTACTCAGAAGCAAGAAAACACAAAGAAGACACCACAAAGAAAAGGAGAGACAAAGAGAAAGGGAATTGTGACAATAGATCTGAGTTGAGTTTTCCTGAGCTCCACCTTCATTTTTTCTGCTTTTCTGGCAGTCTAATTATTAACTCCTGTGACATAGATAACAATGATACTTTTTAATGAATTGTTTGTTCTTAAATTTATATACATGCTGAGTTTTGGGAATTACTGATCAAAATACACGTGGGCCTTTGGACAGCTGCATTTCTGCTTTTCTTTGTTCTAACACATCCTCACCTGCCAAATGCAGGGTAGGAGCTCATTCACTGAGGCTGGTAAATGATATTTAGGTGGCTGCTGGCCTTCCTATATTAATAACTGAAGTAGTAGTAAGAAAAGCTTGCATGAGGCACAGTGGATGTGCCAATTCTGCCCCTGTATTACATGACAAAGGAAGTATGTATCCTCCTGCATCACTTTCTTCCTAGCATTTCCTGATTCTTCCCCAAGTTCCTCAGCTGCTGACATGTATACACACATAAGCTAATAAACCTGCTTGAGGAATATAGGCTCTGCAGTCTGGTAGCCCTAATTTTGATAGTTTTGCCAATTCCTAGCTCTACATTTTTAACCCAGTCTCAAAACTCTCCAAACATCTGTTTCATTATTTGTATCATGGGAGTAGCAATAGTACCAATTTTGCTTTTGGGGGTAGGAATTACACAAGTTATATAATTTAAAATTGTACATGAACTTTATTGATACTCTCTCTCTACATATGTATATATATAAAATAAATTAAGAGCTCAATTAATCATAGTCGTTATTATAATTTTCACCATCTGCCTATCCACATCTGGTAGAGATGCCAATTCAGTGAATACAAAACCTCCCTTAATCTGGACAGTGGAGAGCGAATTCTTTAGTAAGAGAATCCTCACTCTAAGAAGCCCAGGTCTATTTCTTGGCCCTAGTGTATTAAGTCTCTTGAATGTGGGTGAGTGAATGCTTGCTTTATGAATGAAATTATCATTCTCATGCTGGTTTCTCTTCATAATGTGGCTGTTGTTGTCAAAGGTATAAGAGATTAAGATTGACTGTGAGCTGATCCCAAGATACATACAAGGAGCATACTGTTGTTTGTCTTGGTTTTCAAAATGATCCTACTATAGGCTTGTTCCTGTTATTCCTTTATACTCTGTTTTAAAGAATGTCAAACATACTCTAGTCAGTTTTATCTTCTGTTACCTAAGGGTGTAAATATCTGTTCTTTCAAATTTTATAATTCTGCAGTTATCTTTAGACTTTCCTTTTCAAGTACACAAAGCCCACTACTCTGTAGCAAAGCATACACCTAGACAATTCTGTAGCAAATCCATCATCTGGAATGGTAAGTTGTGAGGGAATCCTCCTCCCCCTATTTTAACTTATACTTGTTATTTTCCACTTTAGGGAATAAACATTTACAAGAACTTTTGCTTTGACTGAATCAATTGTAAACTGATTTTGAATTTCCACTTATTTCCCATAAAATGCAGTAGGTCTAAAATTATGGTTGCTTTTTCTTTGGACAGTTTCATAACAGCCATAGAAATTATTAAAGCAATTATGAATATTGATAAGACAAGTATGAAAATTGCTATCTACTGTGGTTTGAATGTTTACACCCTTCCCCACCACATTTATATGTTGAAACAACCCCCAATATAATAGAATTGGGATACGATAGGAGGCCTCTACTATTGTGAATAGGATTAATGGGGTTAATGATCTTATAAAAAAGACCCAAGTCTGCTTGTCCCATCTCACCATTTGAAGATGCCTAAAAGTTGCTATCTATGAGGAACTGGCTTTCATCAGGCCCTGGATCTGTTGATGCTTTGATCTTGGACTTCCTGCCTCCAGACCTGTGAGCAATAAATTTCTGTTGTTTATAAATTACCTAGTATAAGGTATTTTGCTATAGTAGTATGGAAGACTAAGCTACCATCTTAGATAAACAAATCATAATTCCTGTTAAAAATGTCTTTATAAGAGGGCACAGCATCTGTAATTTATTTTTCTCCTCAGATTCTTTAAGTTTTAAGTATCCAAATTGTACTTCTTTTTTGCTAGGATTTTTTTCAGTCACAGCTCCCTTATTTTAAGAATCTCTCTGAGCAGCCCTCTGTATCATTCTTCCTCCTTCAACTGCCTATCCATACCCATTCCTTAATAACTAGTAACTGCCCTCACTGTGCCTTTGTCTGTTTGATGTCTAACTGACCCATCAGTCTGTGGGCTATCTTCTCCATGCCCAGGAAGACTCTCATGCCTGCTTTACCTGGCTGAATTATCCTTTTTAACTACTATCTCTGCAAGAACCATAGTAGCTCCAAGGTCTAGGCAATGAAGTTTCTGAGTCCTGAGGAGAGAAGAGATAAGACAGAGGGGAACTCAGCTTCCCAGTGCAGAGTTATCAGACTATCACCTAATAATGGATAGTAGCATATAGCATCCTTGACTGCAGCAACAAGTGAAAAGGCTGAGAAGTTTGAAGGCCTATTTCTCCACTAGGAAGTTTGAAGACTTGTTTCCCTCTCTCTCTCTTTTTCTGGCTCACTCCTCACTCTCTCTTTCTCTCTCTTGGCAACTATAGCATATAGCAATAGTCACAAAGGCTTTAGTTCTTCATCCAACTTTTGGAATTAGTGGACTTTGCACAACACATTGCAGAAGCACAGAGGAGTAAATATTCCCTAGAATGAACATTGATCAGTGAAAAATGGATCCAAAGAGTTGTTGACATTTCAATGCCTCTCTATTTTTCTATCTCCTCCCTGGTGCTCATAGATGGGCTGAGGCATGGTGATACTACATGACCTGTCTGCAAAGTGTAGGAGCTTGGTTACCTTGGGTTAACTTTCCTTCCTTGCTTTCTCAGTTCTCTTTTACCCTCACTCTTGCCATCTTGGGGTTGTTCCTCCTTAGCATACAAGCTTCACTTTAGGTTCTATTTTCTAGAATATCTATGCAAAAACAGCTAATGACTGAAGTTATCCAAATATCCATGGACTTCTGTTTAATATATGAACACCTGACTAAATTTGAAGAGAAGATACTCATCTCTTGAATGTCTCTAAAAGTAGAATATAAATGTCTTAACACAATAACTAAGAAAATGACATAAAGGCTATGTTAACCAGTTTGATGAAAATATTTCACATTGACTTGGCACCTGTGGCTCAAGTGGCTAAGGCACCAGCCACATACACCTAAGGTGGCAGGTTTGAATCCAGCCTGGGTCCACCAAAACAACAATGATGGCTGCAACCAAAAAATAGCCAGGCCTGTGGTTCCAGCTACTTGGAAGGCTGAGGCAGGAGACTCGCTTGAGCCCAGGAGTTGGAGGTTGCTGTGAGCTGTGATGCCACGGCATTCTACGCTTGAGGCTCTGTCTCAAAAAAAAAGAAAGAAAGAAAGAAAAGAAAAAGAAAATATTTCAAATTGTATTTGAAAACACCACACTGTACCCCATGAGTACACTGTACCCCATGGCATCACAGCTCATAGCAACCTCCAACTCCTGGGCTCAAGCGAGTCTCCTGTCTCTGCCTCCCAAGTAGCTGGGACCACAGGCGCCCACCACAACGCCTGGCCATTTTTTGGTTGCAGCCGTCATTGTTGTTTGGAGGGCCTGGGCTGGGGATTCGAACCCGCCACCTTAGGTGTACGTGGCTGGTGCCTTAGCCGATTGAGCCACAGGCGCAGAGCCTGAATGTGGTTTTGATTTGCATTTCTCTAATGATTAGAGATGTTGCACTTTTTTTCATGGGTTTGTTTGCCTTTAGTATATCTTCATTTGAAAAGCTTCTGTTCATGTCTCTTTCTCACTCTTTAATGGGATTGTTTGGTTATTTCTTGCTTATTTGCCTGAGTACTATGTAGAGTCTGGTTGCCAGCCCTTTATCAGATGTATAGCATGCAAATCTTTTCTTTCATTAAATTGGTTGTCTATTTGCTCTTTTGATTGTGTCCATGACTGTGCAGATGCTTTTGGAGGCTTCTCTATAAATTCTTTCCCTAGGACAATATCTATAAGCGTTCTCCCAACATTTTCTTCTAGGATTCTTATAGTTTTCTGCCATAGACTTAAGTCATTTAAGTTAATCATGAGTTAATTTTTGTGAGTGGTGAAAGATGTTGATCCCATCTTAGTCTTTTACATGTGGCTATCCAGTTTTCCCAAAACCATTGATTGAATAGGTATTCTTTTTTCCAGTTATTGATTTTGCAAAAAATCAGATGGGAATATGAAGATGCAAAACAAAGACCAATGTTCCTTTCAACTGATGCAGAAAAAGCATTTGACAAAATTCATCACCCTTTCATGATAAGAACTCTCAACAAAATCAGTACAGATGGAACATTCCTCAAAATAATAAAGGTTATATATGACAAACCTACAGCTAACATCATATTCAATGGGGAAAAATGAAATTATTCTCACTTAGAACTGGAACCACACGAGTTTGCCCATTTTTATCACTTTTATTCAATATAGTGTTGGAAGTTCGTGCCAAAACAATTAGGCAAGAGAAGATCAAGGGGGTCCAAGTGGGGAAGGAAGAGATCATACTATCATTCTTTGCTGAAGATATGATCTTATATCTGGAAAACCCCAAAGATTAAACTAAGAAACTCCTAGATTGATGAATAAATGCAGCAAAGTCTCTTGTTTCAAAATCAAGGTACACAAATCAGTAGCTTACATACATGCCAACAATCATCAAAGAAAGAATCAAATCAAAGACACAATACATTTTGCAGTAGCAACAAAGAAAATAAAACACCTGGGAATATATGTGATACTTAACAGAGGAGGTAAAAGGCCTCTATAGGGAGAATTATGAAACACTGAGGTAAGAAACTGCAGAGGTTATAAACAGATGGAAAAATAAACCATGCTCATGGATCTACAGAACCAATATTGTTAAAATGGCTACAGTACCTAAAGTGATTTACAAATTCAATGCCATTCCCATTAAAATACCAACAGCATTTTTTGCAGATCTAGTTCTGTGCTTCATATGGAACCAGAAAAGACACAGAATAGTCAATGCAACCTAATATAATAAGAAGAAAACAGGAGGTATCACTTTACTAGACTTCAAGTTATACTGCCAGGCTGTGGTAATCAAAATAGCATGGTACTGGCACCAAAAAAGAGACATAAACCTATAGATCAGAACAGAGAACCCAGAGATGAACTACTTTCATTTTAACAATATTAATTCTTCTAATCCATGACCATGAATATCTTTCTCTCTCTCTCTCTCTCTTTTTTGGATACTCCTAATTTACTTTCATTAGTGTGTTATAGTTTTCCAGGAATAGATATTTCCCTTTTGGGGGTTGAATTGATTCATAAATATTTCATATTTTTATAGATACTATACATGGGATTGCTCTCTTGATTTCTTTTTTCAGATTGTTTATGGTTGGAGTATACAAATGTTCCTGATTTTTGTTTTTCTTTTTTTCATTTTATTTTTTTTTTATTAAATCATAGCCATGCACATTAATACTATCATGGGGTACAGTGTACTGTTTCTGTATACAATTTGAAATACTTTCATCCAACTGGTCAACCTAGCCTTCATGTGGAATATAAATGTCTTAACACAATAACTGAGAAAAAGACATGAAGGTTCCTGATTTTTGTATGTTAATTTTTTACATTGCAACTTTACTTATTTGTTTATTAGGAGTTTTTGGTGGAATCTTTAGATTTTTTTCAAGTATAAGATCATGTCATCTGCAGTCAAGGTAATTTAACTTCCTCTTTTCCAATTTGGATTCTTACTTTCACTTGCCCAATCTCTCTGGGTAGGTTTTCCAGTATTATATTGAATAAAATTGGTGAAAGTGGACATCCTGTCTATTCTAGAAATTAGTGGAAAGACCTTTGGTTTTTTTCCTGTTCTATACAGTGTTAGCTATGGGTTTGTCACAAATATAGCCTTTGTTATTTTAAATTGTTTTATTCCATACCCAATATTTTGCAAATTTTTACTATAAAGCAGTGTTAAACTACATAAAATGCTTTTTCATTATCTACTGAAATTATGATATGGTTTTTGTTCTTGATACTATTAGTATGATATATCACATTTATTAATTTGGACATACTGAACCACCATCATATCCCTACACTAAATCCCACTTGATCATGGAGAATTCTTTTTTAATATGTTGCTGAATCTAGTTTGGTAGTATTTTGTTGAGGACTTTTGCATCTGTGTTCATCAGTGATATTGGCATATAGTTTTCTTTTTTTGTTGTATCTTTGTCTGGTTTTTGTATCAGGGTAATGTTGGCTTCATAGAATGAATTTGGAAGTATTCTCTTCAACTTTTTGAAGAGTTTGAGTAAAATGGTATTAGTTCTTCTTTGAATGTTTGGTAGAATTCAGCAGTGAAGTTTGGTAAGTAGTACTTGTCCAGAAATTTTCAATTTCTTCTACGTTTTCTAATTTGTTGATACATTGTTTTTCACAGTACTCTATAATGATTATTTGGTCCCAATTGTTATGTCTCCCTTTTAGTTTCTGATTTAATTTACCAAACTCATCTCTCTTCTTTCCTTGTTAGCATAGCTAAAGGTTTTGATCTCCTTTATCTTTTAAAAAATAATTTTTTTAATCTCTATTATTTTTTACTTTTTTTTAGTCTCAAGTTCATTTATTGCCACTCTGATTTTTATTATTTATTTCCTTATACTAATTATAGGGTTAGTTTGTTCTTGGTTTTCTAGTTCCCAGAGGTGCATGATTTATTTGCAATCATTCCATTGATATTTTTTTGCTATAGACATTTATTGGTATAAACTTTTCTCTAAGTGCTTTTACTGTATCTCAGATTTTGGTATGTTGTATTGTCATTTTCATTTTTTTAAAGAAAGTTTTAAATTTTTCTCCTAATGTTTTCATTGACTCATTGGTCATTCAGAAGCAAGTTGGTTAATTTCCATTGCTTTGTGTAGCTTCTGAGATTTCTCTCAGTATTGATCTCTATCTTTATTCACTTGTGGCCAGAAAATATATTTGGTAGATTTCTACTTTTTTGAATTTATTGAGGTTTGTTTTGGAGACTAAGATATAGTCTATTCTAGAGAATATTCTGTGTGCTGATGGAAACAGTGTATATTCTACAGCATTTGGGTGTAGCATTCTGTATATGTCAGTTAGACCTAGTTGATGTTGTATGTATTTTAACTCTGATAGGTTGTTGTTGATAGTCTAACCTGATAGTCAAGGTGTCCAAACCTTGTTTTTCTCTGCTTCAGTGAGTGGGTATTAAAGTCCTCTAAATTATTATATTGCAGTCTATCTCTTCCTTTCAATCTATAAATGTTTTCTTTATATATTTGGGAGCTCTGGTGTTGGGCACATATATTTATAATGGTCATATGTTCTTTTTTGTTTGTTTGTTTAGCAGTCCCAGGTCAGGTTTGAACCCACTAGCCCCAGTGCATGTGGCCGGCACCCTAACCACTGAGCTACAGGAGTGCAGCCTGGTCATAGATTCTTAATTAACCCATTCATTATTATATAATGATCTTCTTTGCCTCTTTTTACAGTCTTTGATTTTGTATTCTGTTTCAACTAAATATATAGCTATTCCTATTTTCATTTGGTTTCCACCTCTTCACTCTCACTTTATATCTGTCTTCAGGGGTGAAATGAGTTTCTTATAGGCACCATATATTAGTGTCTTGTTTCTTTATTCCTTCAGCCACTCTAAGCCTTTTCATTAGAGAATTAAGCCCATTTACTTTCAGTATTATTGATAAGTTACTAGCTACAACTGCCTTTTTTGTTGTTGTTTTCAGGTTCCTTTATAACTCCTTCCTTCATTTCTTTTTTTTTCTTTCTGTCTTCCTTTGTGCTTACGTGGTCTTAAGTGAATTTTCTTTAGTAGTATGTTTTAATCCATTATGTTTTATCTTATTGAATCTATTATAAGTTTTTACCATGAAGCTTACAAAAATATTTTATGGACACAAGTTATTTTAAAGATATGACAGCTCATCTTAGACAACAAAGAATAGAAACAAATAAAGAAAAAAGAAACAAAAATAAATTTACCCTTTAGCTTTATCTCCCACAATTTTTTTACTTTTAGTTATCTCAATTTATGTATTTTTGTATTTGCTGTCTCTAAATAGCTTGCTGTTTTGGTAGATTTGTCTTTGGGGCTTCATATTAGAGTTATGAGTGTGCTTCACACCACCAATTATAGTAATACCATATTCTGGGTTTGTTTGTGTGTTCTATTTTACCCCTGGGTCTTATACTTTCAAATGTTTTCCTTTTGCATATTAGTGTTCTTTTCTTTCAGATTAAACAACTTCTTTTCATTTATTGTAAAATGGGTCTGATAGTAAATTCTCAACTTTTGTTTGTCTATGAAATAATTTATTTTGTCTTCATATATGAAGGATAGTTTTTTTGAGTACTGTATTTTTTTGTTTGTTTGTTTGTTTGGAGACAGACTCTTAAGCTGTCACCCTAGGTAGAGTGCCATGGCATTGTAGCTCACAGTATGATCTACTCTACTCTACACAGTAGAGTATCTCTACTAACTCTTGGGCTCAAATGATCCTCTTGCCTCAGTTTTTTTTTTATATTTTTAGTAGAGACAGGGTCTCACTTTTTTCTTGAACTCATCTCAAACTTGTGAGCTCAAGCAATCCACCTGCCTCAGCCTTCCAGAGTGCTAGGATTAGAGGTGTGAGCCACCGCTCCAGGCTTTGAGTACTGTATTCTTGGGTGGAAGTTTTTTTTTTCTTTGTATACTTTGACAGTGTTTTTCTACTCCCTCCTGGCCTGTGTGATTTTCATTGAGAAATCTTTTGCCAGATGATTTGGAGTTCCTTTGTATGTTATTTGCTTATTTTTTCTTACTACTTTTAGGATTCTCTCTTTACCCTTGACCTTTGAGAATTTGATTATCATATGCTTTGTGGTAGTTTTATCTGGGTTGAATTTTTTGGAATTTTCTGACATTCCTGTACCTGGTTGTTTATATCTTTTCAAATTTTGGTTAGTTTTATGTTATTATTTCTCTGAATAAACTTTCTAACCCTGGCTCTTGCTCCAGTCCCTTTTAATACTAATAATTCTTAGATTTTGTCTTTTGAAGTAATTTTTTGTATCTTGTAGGAAGTCTTAGCTCCTTTTTTATTCTTTTCTTCTCCTTAACGGATGTTTTCAAATAGCCTGTATTTGAGCTCACTGATTCTTTCCTGTGCTTGATCCATTCTGCTATTAAAGCTTGTAGCAGAGGTGTCCACCCTGCAGCCTATAGGCTGCAAGTGGATTATTTGAAGCCTATTTTGCTTATCTGTGGTGTTGGACATCATGAAAATTATGCACAGACCACTTTCGTTAGTGTTTGTGTATTAAATGTATGGCCCAAGGCAATTCTTCTTCCAATGTGTGGCAGAAAAGAAAGAAAAAAAGATTGAACATCCCTAAATGAAGTTTTCAGTTTAGCAAATGCAGTTCTCAGTTCCAAGATTTCTGAACTGCTTTTTTGTGTTATCTTTGAAATCACTGAGTTTCCTTTAAACTTTTATTTTGAATTCTTATTCAGAGAACTAATCCTTCTTGTTAGGATTAGTAAGTCATTCCTTGCTTTGTCCATTTAGGGAGTTTATGATTCCCTGTGTGCTATTGTGCTTGTCTTTGTGTTGAAATATTAGTTGTTTATTCTGGTCTTTTTTGTCTAGTTTATTTTGGGGTTTTTTGGATAAGTTTGTTTAGAAATTCTTTATAATTTATCTGTTGATTTTCTTTCTTTTTTCTCCCACTAGGTGTCTGTCTTCTTTTAGGCACTAGCTAATGCCTTCAGCCCAGGCTTGCCTCATTTCTAGTAAACAATCAGGGTTCTACCTGTTAGAATGGGGAAAGTCCCAGAAGGAATATCTCTGTATAAAGTAATGTGGGAAGGTTGGTTAGGGTTCATGCCCAAATGACTTATAGAACAAATTATATAATGTGGAGTTGCTGAACAGCTGCTCTGATTTGATATCTCCTCTGGTTGAGTTACAGAGCAGCAGAGTGTTTATGGCTAAGGATTGTAGTCCTGCTTTCCCCCCTTTTTCTCTGGCTGTCCTCTGGGATATTTCACCCCTCACATGCTCCTGATGATTCCAGTGGGTTGAGGCAGGAATAGATCCCTTTTAGGATACCCAAGATAATAAGAAAGCTGGTTAACCACCTTGATCTCACTGTCCCAGTGTAGACATCATGATTTGGGTGGACATTTTCCATGTGCATGGTTCTAGGCTGATTGGGGGGAGGGATCTCACAGATATAGATATCTGATTCTCTTGACACCTGGTCAGAGTTTTTTACTTCTTTATGGCTCTAAGAACTGCCTTATCTCCTGGGATATTGCTGGTGATAATCTCAGCCCTGTATATTTGGTTTTGATTTTCTGCAGAGGAGGGAGGGAAGCGAAGCCAACTTGTATCTATACCATCACTTTAGAACTAAAGTCCTCTCTATCAAAAATTTTAAAATAGAAAAATCTTTCATTAAGATGATAATTGGGCCACATAACCACCTAGAGCAATTATTTTCATTGCTAAATAATTTTATGGTTGGGGGTCACTACAACTTGAGGAACTGTAGTAAAGGGTCATGGCATTAGGAAGGTTGAGAACCACTGACCTAGAGCCTTCTGATTCCAAGCTTCTGTTCTGTGAGACACTGTACAAGTTTTCTAATTGCCTAGAACATCTCGGTAAGATTGGTATGAAACAAGGAACATTAATTCAGTACAGAAAGCATGCTAGAAAAATAACTTTTTGTGGCAATAGAGAAAAAATGATGTTTTACTGGAAACCCCAACTTAATCTACATGAGAAAGCACTGAACTCCATAAGAAAGAAAAACAGGCAAAATAAAAGAGAGTTTATGCCCTGTGGCTTTGCATGTTCCCATTGGTGGTGGTTATAAACTAGGTCATTTTATCCGCTACACCTAGACAAATTATGTATTGTTTTTCTTTTCTAGTCACTCCTGGCTGAGTTCCAAAATGAAGTGTCAAATTCTAAGTACATAATTTCCATGGCATAAATTTGCATTTTCAGCTTCCCTATCAGCTCTAGAAGTATTTCTTGGTGATGTTTTATTGTCAGCAGCTGAGAAATTGCTCCCCAAAAGAGGGCTCTGCCAAAATATGCAACTATGGTCTTCTTAGGCAAGAGGTGGCAGGAACCAAAATTTGAGATATTAATTATTTGGGTAACTCTGAGAGTATCTTTTCCTCTCACAGGGTGGAGACTGTGGGGAAGGAGTCCAGGTCCGCAGCCTTTCCTGTGTAGTCCACAATGGTTTGTTATCTCACACAGCTGTCCATGCAGAAGATGCACTGTGTGGAGAAACACCCTTTCAAGACAGCATCCTGAAGCAGCTCTGTTCTGTGCCTTGCCCAGGTATGCAGTTCTAGCAACTGGAAGTGTCTCCCATGGTTATCTTTTTGTTCACTTTTTTATTATTACTTTTCTTCTGGGCAATCTCTGTCTCACCAAAATTGAAGTTTTGAATTAATTTAATTCATTTTTAATTGTGGTCATTACTTTGGAATATACTACTGTTTCAATGGAGCCAAAATAGGCAAAAGAAGAAAAGAAAAAAAAAAAGCACTGGATTGGAAATAAGAACTAAGTTCGAATCTTGTCTCTACCAATTCATTGGTGTTTTAACTGGGGCATGTAATCTAGCCCTTGTGAGCAAAGGTTTCTTTATTTAGAAAACATGATGATAAGACCTGATCCAACAGCACTTAGCACATTAGCAAACACACAATGAATGTTGACTGAATCTGAATGCACGAATCCCAGGTGATGGCATGATGGGAACTAGTAGGTCTGTGGGTTTGTAAAAGCATTCTATAACAGTCACATCTATGTAACTATAAAGGCCTTTATTAGTTACGTAAAATCTGTAAACTTATTTTAATCCTAGTAATACATCTTAGCTGATATTGCATAATTTAAGGTAAAAATATACCTTCATAATACAGTGTGCAACATATGTATATTTATGTACACATACATACATGTATACATAATATATACACATAGATACACATACACGAATGTGTGTATGTGTATAATTTGTATGTCTATTTATTTGTTTAATCTATTTTTATAATTTATAATATATTTTTTATTATGTATAATTAATATGTTCATATATAAATTATAAATATATAGAGAAAGACATCTAGAGTATTAAATTAAACATTGTTTTCTGCAAAAGACATTTTATTTCAGTAACCTACATATTCTCTCTTATATGGTTTCTATGTAAATCCAGTTTATGATGTTATGCTGATCTTTGCAAACTGAGTTATTGTAATCTTT
The DNA here is from genome assembly GCA_963574575.1 of Galagoides demidoff. Lineage (NCBI taxonomy): Eukaryota > Metazoa > Chordata > Mammalia > Primates > Galagidae > Galagoides > Galagoides demidoff. The sequence continues at coordinate 15,578 of CAUYQV010045048.1, read as the reverse complement.
ACATCTCCCTTTTAAAAATTTTATTATCACTAGCAGACTGGTATAACTGAAGCAAAATAATGGCAATCTAGTTTTTGGCACTATGGTCAAATTAGATTAAACTATAAATTACTTCATCTTTCTTAGTACTATCTAATTGGAAAATTGTCAGAACAGAATGTGTAGTATCTCGAACCCACCCACATCAGTGCAGATCCCTGCATGAGCCTTGTCCATGTAAATCTTGTCAAATGCCAGTTTTCATACTTTTTCTCCTGCCCTGTACTGCATGACTGTCCAGGAGACTGTCATTTAACTGAATGGTCAGAGTGGAGCATGTGTGAATTAACCTGCATCAATGGAAGAAGCTTCGAGACTATGGGCCGCCAATCTAGGTCGAGGACATTTATAATTCAGTCCTTTGAGAATCAAGACAGCTGCCCCCAACAGGTTCTAGAAACACGCCCTTGCACAGGTATCAAGAACAATTTTCAATTCTTTAGCCTTGATTGATCAATGCTTATTCTATTTTTAAGTGAGGTATAATAGAACTTACTTATACTTACTTACAGGAGGCAAATGTTATCACTATACATGGAAAGCAAGTCTTTGGAACAATAACGAACGAACTGTATGGTGCCAACGTTCAGATGGCATTAACGTCACAGGTATTCTTGACTAAGACTCATGTAGACACTTTAAAAAGAGCTCTGGTGTTGTTTGAGAGAACAGTTTACTCATAAATAATAAGTAAAGGAGGACTGGGCAGATGGCTTAGCTGATATTCAGGCCAAGTTTTCATCAGACCTTTGCCCCTTAGAAAGCCTCTTAGTCAGGCAACTTAAGGAAATAAGCTGAAACACAATATCCTTAAATATCACCATCTGAGACAAAGACTGAAAAGAGATAGATGCCAATTTAAAACAATTGTCTCTGAAATTTTAAATCATGTACCTTCTCAGTAAAAAGCTTTTTTCCTTTTTATTTTAGGTTAATGTAAGAGTATAAAGAACTAGGTTATAATAGTTGCATACGTTAGGTAGACTCCCTCTTATAGTAATGTCCTACACCCTGAAGGTATGCCAATCCCCTTACATTGTGTCTGTTAACTGGGGAGTAGAAAGTTTTTGAGGTCATACCTCAGCATATATTTCCGCACTACTGTATCAAAACATTATATTATAAAATATACTCAGAAATTAAAGATAAGGGTAAGATAGGTAAAGATAAAATTAAAAATTAAAATATTCTGTGGTACCAAAACTTTTTTTGATGTAAATCATAGATGCTTGTATTCATACACTGGAAGCTTAGTGTTTGAGTATTTTGCTAATAATCATTATTACTTATTATCTAAATATAGACTGAGGAAAAGGTTCCTTGTTTATAATAGTGAAACAATTCAATTATAAAAATGGTCTTCTCAGTAATTTTCAAATTTTTTTTAAATGTTTTCTTGTCAGAGAAAATTAAAGTATTGGTTTTACTTAGTATGGTGTTGGCAAATTGCTCATGTGAGGGCTGGGAGAAATGTCTACAGGAATAAATTGTCACCTCCTCCTTTTTTTGTTTGCCTGCTGTTACATTATTGGTTTTCCTTTTAACCTGTAGTTTATCCAAACAAAATTTATTTTACACTGCTTGCTTTTCCATTTTATAAGCACTATAACTAAATATACTGTACATTAACCTAGCTGAGAATACAGAAAACTTCATACTCCTCAATATGCTGAGTTAACCTAATGATAAGGGTAACACTAGCAGTTCTCTGCATGGAGTTTCTCATTCCTCATGCATAATATACAACATGTGGCCACCTAATGAATAAACTTAGATCACCAGCATCATATGTGAAATATTATTAGAGCTCAATTTTATCCTTAAAACTAAAAACAAACAAACAAACAAAAAAACCAAAACATGTTTTATAATCTGTGTAAAATCCAATATTTTCTTTCTAGTTCCCAGGAGCTTTCCTCCCCCCACCTCCAAGGTACCCAGCTCTGGAGATCACTGGTTTAAAGAGTGCAAACCTCCCCACTATCATAATTGGTAGCCACAGCCACTTATTCCCAAATTATCAGTTTCACTTGTAAGTGCTAATTCTGAATTTTGAGGGGTTGAAAAATATCTGTGTGGATTATTTGTTTCATTTTTTAAGTAATAGTAAGAATTTTGCTGCTTCATTGCCAGAGAAAATGTAGGTCTGACTACTTCCTACTCTTCCTTAGACCTGAAGATTTTTGCCATCTAGAAAATCATAAATTATAACTGGTTGGTAATTATAGTTATCTAAAGGCTAGAATCTATAAATGCAACTAATACTATATAAATACAGTTTAACTACTGCCCTCAAATAAGTCAACTTCTTAGTAGAATTGTCTCTAGGCTTTTTCTCTTGTCCTTCACTACCTAGAATCACCTACTAGTATATACATGGTTTTCAGATTGTGGAGATTTACACTATTGTCACTTACACTCACAAATATTTAGTGAACTGCTATTAGTACTGTGTCAGATATTTGGCATAGAGCTTATATATTTACTCTTAAAAATAAGTTGAGGGATCTGTCTATGACTCTGTGTGTGTGTGCACGCACACGCGCAGTACGCATTCTGGTTGATAAGCATTTAAAAAATGCTATTAATGTATCTATACCATGGCTCAATGCATAGTGACATTCTCTTAGCATTTACTGGGCTCTTGGAATCAGCCTAGTGCCTGGCTGGGGAGTCTTCAAAAGCAAATGTGTTTTCTGCTCCTGAACTGAAATTGGGATTTTATCAATTCTTTTATTGATCCTGGCTCTTATAGCCTTTGTCTCAGACATAGCCATATGATAGAATAACATTGCCAAAGAGCAGGTGTAAAATCTCTGCTACCACCAGCCTCTTTTAGAAGCATCTCCCATTTCAGATAATACATCCTGAAGTGATCAATAAATAAGACTGGACCACAATGTTGGCAAATGGATTTTTCTAAAAAAAAAAGTGCTATTACCAAGAGTCTAGTGCTAGAGAAGAAAAAATAAAAAAATTAAAACTGTGTATCAGAGAAATCTGTAAGTGATGGTGGGATTTCCTTTGTAGGGGGCTGCTCCCATCAGGCCCGTCCTGCGGCTATTCGGCAGTGCATTCCCGCCTGCAGGAAACCTTTCTCCTACTGCACACAGGTAAGTCTTGTGCCTGAGCCTTCTGTAAGTGTTTTCATTGCTGTGTTTTATATATAGATGTTCTCCTGTCTTCCATAGCCAAGCAGCAGTTTCATGTGCCCATCATACCATCTAGAGGCATTTGCAAGAGTAATCATAACTATTAAGAATTTCTGGGACAGACCATGGACTTAAAAAAGCAATCTTTTTTTAGTAAATCTATCTTTATCAAATCTGTCTTTCAGAAGCCAAATTTGTGTTATTAGCTCTATTTATTAATAAGTAGTTGATTTATACCTTCTATTCTTAGCCTCTTATATACCTAACTTATTTTGAAAGATATAAAATGCTTTTGTATTTGCTGAAGTTATTGTGTAAAATATCTCACACTATGATTACTATAGTTTGAGTAAATTTTTAGTTCATTTGAAATAAGCTAAATACATGAGTATGATTTTAAAAAGTGTGAGTTTATATACATATGTGTGTGTGTGTGTTTTCTAAGCAGAAATCTTACACTCTCTTATTCTCCCATAGTTCCATCTACCAATATTCAGAAATTAAGGCAAAATGTGCAATGTATTCTAATCAATAGCATTCATTCATAGTGTGCAGTGCATGAATAATTTTTAAAAGTTATGCTGTGTTTTTTAAAGAAACAGTCTTCTTAATAGTGTGCTCATTCAAAAAATGATTTGATTAAATATGATTCAAGCACTCAGACCTATCTTATGGCTGGGTTGTAAGGTAGTGGTTAAGCTTGCAAAGGGAAATAGGAGAAAAGAGGAGGAAGATAACAGAAACAACTTCATTTGAGCTAAGAACATTTGCAGAGTAGAAGTTGTAGCGTTTTACCAGTCTCTGGATGCACTCTTTAATCAAAACATAGATTGCCTTTTTTTCTAACCCTTGGGACATGTGCCTGACTGTTTACAACCAGTCTGTCAGTCTAACAATAGAGAAACATCTTGAAAAGAAAGCTTTAATAGCTGAACATACGCAAATGTTCATTGTTAGTGTTCTCCATTGAACTGTGTGATAAATGCTAAACCTTCATTTAAAACCAACCCACAATATCATATGTATTCATCATTATCATATGACTGCAACCTGTGCTAAACTCTGGGCAGTTAATTATAAAACATGCTTCTCTGACTTTTTCCTCTGGTAGAAGATTGAGGTGCCTTGTTTACTTTTAGTATCTATTGCTCCTCAGAAGCAGGTGTTCAGTCCGCACATGATACTCTAAATAGAGCTGGCTGACTGATGAGGATTGGCATGAGGCTAGGGCTTGATCAGAAAACTCTAGGTAAATAGATTTAGGTAAGGAGACATAATGCCAAAGTCGTAGGGGTTCACAACCTTTTCCATTCTTCTCTATTGTCTGTGTGTTTGCTGTAGGAAGAGCAATTATTTTCAGGTTGACTTCTGGTGACAGGAATCTTTATCTATCATCCTCATCACAGCTTCTTAGAGACATTCATTATATATTAAAATGACTAGGAATTCACAGAAAAATATAAAGGCTCAATGCAAACTAGGGATGTGATGTGGTGTGCCACTGGAGGTGCTATAAGGAATAAGGATTAGTAATTTAGATAGATAGGTTTCTTTGATATCTGCCTTTGGTTAAGTTTTATTTTTTGTTTTGATTTGTTTTTTGGAAATAGAATCTCACTCTGTTGTCCAGGCTAAAGTGCTCTGGCATCAGCCTAGCTCACAGGAACCTCAAACTCCTGGGCTCAAGTGATCTTCAGCCTCCCAAGTAGCTGGGGCTACAGGGACCCACTATAACACATGGAAAATTTTTGTATTTTTAGTAGAGACAGGGTCTCACTGTAGCTCAGGCTGGTCTCAAACTCCTGAGCTCAAGCAATCCTCCCTCCACAGCCTCTAAGAGTGTCAGGATTATGGGCATGAGCCACTGCACCCAGCTTTGGTGGAGTATTTTTTTCTTCCACTTAGGCTGCCCTCCTTGAGTGCAGAAAAAAGCCTATGAACAGAGAGGTAGTGTGGACTAGTCAGTGGTCAGTGATAGAATATGATGGAGGTATTTAGCAGTTGGAATAGCTACAGACTTCAAAGAACTCTAAACACAAGGAGATGCATACATAATCCATGTTGATTTGCTTCTCAGTAGGAAGGGCCAGTTGCAGTGAGTAGGCTAGAATCTGAAACAAAGGAAAAGGTGAAGGTAATTTGATTGAATGCCATAAACAACTCTTCAAGAGAGAAAAAGGCATGATTAATGCACTTAGCCACAAAGAACTATGCTTTCATATTTGGAAGGTGTCAGAATTGTAAACACTTTCAAAAAACCTGACAATTTATTTAAGAGCTGATTTTGGAATTCAAAAGGATGAACTGGATTTGATTTTCATCTCACTGGTAAGTCAGCTGCTCAAAACTCTAAACTGCCATGACATGTAGTATAGATATTAACATATGATTTTAACATTTAGATTGTTCTTTATTCATCAGTAAAACTCACTATGTAACTGTACAAATATTTTTTATGCTATAGAGTGGAGTCTGTGGTTGTGAGAGGGGCTATACAGAAATCATGAGATCAAATGGTTTCCTGGATTACTGCATGAAAGTACCAGGCTCAGAGGATAAAAAAGCTGATGTGAAAAACTTTTCTGGGAAAAACATACCTATGAATTCAAAAATACATGATATTTTTAAAGGATGGTCTTTTCAACCACTTGATCCAGGTATGTTTCACCTGTGAGTAAAAAATGCAAATTTTCTCATGGGAGGTTCATATTTGACCACTGCTTATGGACAGAAAGAATGGACAGAAAGAAAGAAAAAAACAGATAGGAGAGAGACAAAATCATGTAGTTTCAAGTTTCTCAAACGTGAGCGTTGTATGATGCATGGTTCCCTTTAACATGTAAAATGTTTTCAACCCCAGCCTAAGAGATAGTTGAATTCAGTAGCAAAATATGCTTTGAAAATATATATATATTTTTTATTTTATTATATTTAAATAAAATATATATATTATTTTTATATATATATATATATTTTTTTTTTTTTTTTTTTTTTTTTTTTGGCCAGGGCCAGGTTTGAACCCGCCACCTCTGGTATATGGGGCCAGTGCCCTATTCCTTTGAGCCACAGGCACTGCCCTGAAAATATATTTTAATTATAAATTATATCTGCAGAAGTCATCTTTTTAAACCAAATTTGTATGTATAATTGAAATTTTTTTTAAAAAAATCAGAATAAAATCTTAGGAATTTGTAAGAAATATCCAATTTAAGAAACACGGGTGAAATGGTAAAGAGCATGAGTTTCAAAGGCTGTCAGACTTTGCTAGCCCCATTATATCTGTTTTGTAATTAGGTATAATTTCTTCACTTCTTTGGACCTCAGTTTCCTCATGTATAAAATCAATCTCATGGCACTTGCCCTGCAGGATCATTGTGAATATTCCAGCCCTGTAGGGCTCAGAAATTTGGTACTTATTAAAAATAGGAATGAACATTTATTATGTGCTTTCTATGTACCTTGTAGTTCTGTGCTGGCTGGCTGTGTTGCATGAAACATCTCATTACATTCCTACAACCCAATGAGATGTCATCCCACTTGAGAAATTAGGAAACTTAAATTGGCACTGCAAATTAATTTTACCAGGGTCACATCATCAGCAAATGACAGAGGAAAGTTTTAAAGACAGGTTGTTATGGCCTGTACATACGACTGGGCCCTGCTTCGTATGTTGTAAAGTGACAGAAGGAGAAAGCAAGACCGTGTGTGCCTACCACACATACCTCTTCTAGGAAACAAGATGGTATGAATGACTGAGCAAAGTGACATAACTGATGGGCCATGGGAAGGAAAAAGACTGACAAAGCTCAGGTCAAATATACTCTGGGAACTTTATTTGCAGTTCCTAGACCTTAGCTATATCAGAAGTACCCTGATGGTGTATTTCAATGAGGCAAAACCCAGAGCCCAGACCCAAAGCAAACTGTATCTTATTGGAGAAACAAGATTTATAGTCTTCAACCAACTTTTATGAGTAACCTTCTAACTTTCATTAGGTTTCTCATAAATTGAGGCAATTTCTCAGAAAGACAATTATTTACCTATAGATTTTTCTCCTGGGAATTAATAATGCAGTTATATACACATATACTAAAAGAAGTTTGTAAATGATATCTAATACATGCTGTAGCAAATGAGAGGAAATAACCTTCATGTTCACAAAAAGAATATGGTAAAACAAAAATATGGTGCAACTTTGCAATGGTTGCACCATAGCAAAGTTTAGTATCTCATTGGGATACTAAAAAGAGGAAGACCTGCTTTTATGAACTAGCATGAAAATATTTGCAATAGATGTTCTTAAATGAAAGAAAAAAATACTAATCAAAATGAATGCTATGAATCATTTCTGTTTTTTTAAGAAAGGGTGTGGATTTGTGTGTGTGTGTGTGTGTGTGTGTACTTAGATGGTTGCATATTAAAAAAAGTAAAAGATTCATGAGGAGACTAGTAACAGAGATAGCTCTTGGGTAAGGAGATGAGAGAGATGAAGGAAGGACACTTCTTGTTGCTTGTCTTCTTTAATAGTTTGAAGTTTTATATACTGTTCTTTAAATTATTATAAATATTATATAAGCTAGAGGAGGAGGCACAATGGGTAACTAGAGACATAGGTCTCTAGATTATCTCAGAGAAAAAAACAAAAATTAGTTGAAGAAAAAAGTAGCTCAAATGTCACTTTGAAAGAAATGTTCCAGAACTGACTAGCAAGTCCATGGGAAGAAGTTGCAGAGCAGAATAGGAAGGGGCAAGATTTCACTACAAATCAACCTGAGGGGAAAGGCTGCTGCCTATGTCTTGGGAACCTCAGCCTGTGGGGCCAATGCAGCACTGAGTGATCAACAGGGGAGACATGTCAGGCTGCCCTCCTGAGCCCAGGCCCCAGCTCTGAGCCCCAAATAAGCTGTTGCCAGAAGGATGGAAACTGATACCAAGCAAGTTGCAAGCAGATCCCTTCACCCAGGGAAAGTTTCCCCAGCAAGTCTATCCTCTGCTATCCTGAAGCCACCATCAGAAGGAGACCTCATGAGGGAAAAAACATGGTAGACTAGAAGCAGCCAGTGAATCCCCTACTTGGAAGAGAAAACTGCAAGCAGGTGCCTACATATGGACAGCTCTTCTCAGAAGGAATATAATGAAATCACAGAGAAGCAAAGCAGGGCACCTAGGTGAAAAAAGATAGTAACAGACAAAATCAAGGAACATGTGGAAAGATTAGGAGGATAGAATTCTCGAGTGCAGCACTCATCCAGCAGGTTCTGTGGGCAAGCTAAGAATGCTCCCTCCACCACCACTGACCTCTACCTGACCAACTGGGACCTGCCTAAAGTTGATGTGGAGTCATTGCATCAGACAACGGGCATATTGAGTATTGGGCAGCAGCCAAAGCCATTCTGAGCTCTCAGGTGCATGGCACCAGGTCATCCCAGGACTCAACTATGCCTTCACATCGCCTCCACTGGGTTGTGGAAGAAGCAGGTTAATCTGAGGTTCTTCTGAGCTATGCCCTGTGACTGGAAGCTAAGCATCCTCTCCTACAGTGCAACAGGGTCTGAGCACAGGAATTGACTATGGCACTGCAGCTGGCACCTACTGGGGAGGCTTTCAGCAACTGCTTCAGTGGAGGGAATGCAAGGAAAATTACATGATCCCTGGGCTGATGGAACTGATCTCTGCCTACATGGTTTGGTATCTGTACTTGCCACTGGCTTGGTCCCAACTCCACCCTCTGGGTCCCTGCTACCTGTTCTCTGCTTGGCCCTGACTCTATCCTTCAGGTGGAATCAGCTCTGCTGCTCACATGATCCAGTGTCTATCTCTGAGGTTAAGCTCAGAAGCCATGCTTCTGGCTCCTCTCCAGTCCTTCCTCTGAGGCTCTCACTCTGAAGCCTAAGGCTCTGTAACTGTGGCTCAAGAGCTCCTACCAGGTCCTGGACACTGGCCCAAGATTAGTGCCATACCCCAAGACCCTACTCTGGAGCTACACTATGGTTGCAGAGCCAGCAGATACACTTTAAAGTCCAATGCTCTGCCAGGAACACTGAAACCTTGTTTGAGCAAATGCCCACAGCCCAGAAACCCAGAAACCCACAAAGACTAGCTAGCTAGATAGCCACTCAGCTATCACTATCACCTCTTTAAGGAGACCCCAGCAGAGTAATCAATCCCCACACCACCAGCCTCAGTGAAGAGGGTCTTGCCCAGTTCCCAACTTGAAAATCCTACAACTTTCTATAACCCAGCACAAACAGCATCCAGCTCACTTCTGAGCAGAGGCAATCACAGGGGAACAGAACTAATCAGAACAGATGAATTATAGGATTCTAGTGCACATGTCTCTGCTGTGCTGAGTCAACACTCCAGAGTAGGGAGAAAAAACACCATCTAAGGAGCTCCTTCCTTTTAATTAAGTGAGAAAGTTCCCAGAAAAGAACAGGCATCCTGCAAACCCTATTAGCCCTAAGTCAAGAAAAGAAGTTTCGGATGAGAAGAAGCCAGCAAAAGAGCCCTGACAATATGGAAAGTCAAAACAGATCAAACCCCTAAAGCAGTGGTTCTCAGGCTTCCTAATGCCGCGACCCTTTAATACAGTTCCTCATGTTGTGGTGACCCCCAACCATGAAATTTGGGGGTCACCACAACATGAGGAACTGTATTAAAGGGTCGCGGCATTAGGAAGGTTGAGAACCACTGCCCTAAAGGATCACAGTGAAGCTATAGTAGTGAACCCCACCTATAAGGAAATTGTCAAAAAGACAGGAATGGAATTCAGAATATGGATGGGAAATAAGATGAATGAAATTGAAGAGAAAGTTGAAAACCAACAAAAAGAAGCCAAAAAAATTTCAAAAAATAATGAAAAAGTCATTAAACAGTTTACCATAAGGATGGATGTAACAGAACTTAAAGAAATAAAAGAAGCAGGTGCAGGGGCTCGCACCTGTAATTTCACCACTCCAGGAGGTGGAGGCAGGTGATTGCTTGAGCTCAGGAGTTCAAGACCAGCCTGAGCAAGAGTGAAATTCCTTCCCTACCGAAAATAGAAAAATTAACTGAGCTATGGTGGAGCATGCTTGTAGTCTCAGCTATGCAGCAATATGGAAGGAACTGGAATGAAGTATCTGAAGAATCGAAAAACCAATACCACATATACTCTCTAATAAATCAGAACTAGCTCATGGGCACATTAGTTCAAAAAGGGAAGTAAAAGTTCGGAAATCAACTAGGGAGGTGTAATGGGGAACATGGAACGACACAGACCTACCTGATGAGTTTAATGAATACTATTTGAGGATAAGGACATTTATACCTCAGAGTCAAACCATGTATCAGAAACATTTGTTCCCCATTTGTATTTTGAAATTTTAAAAAATATCTTAATTATTTTTTAAGTAACATGATTTAAACCACATGCCTGTACGTTGATTTAAAAGCATTGGATCCTCCATATACACCAACTCTATTTATTTATGTATTTATTTTTATATCTAATATAAAAGTATTCTAACTTAGGAAAAACTTGTTTTTTCATTTTTTGCCAATAGTAAAAATTCAGAATAGGGGGTTTCATCATTAGTGCTTCAAAGAGATTAGAATCAGAATCAAAGCTTTGGTAAAAAATTTATGACCACATAAAAATATCATTACTATATTGAACCTCATTCTAAAATCTGATTGAGGCTTGAGCATATACCGTAAGCAAAAAGTATACTAGGTAGTTGTAACATAATTGAAATTAATTATGATTTTATTCAAAATAAATGTTGTTTAAAATCTCTTTTGAATGTTTTAATCCCATGGAAATGTTTAGAATAAGATACTGATGTGTGTATTTTGAACCAGCAGTTAATTACATTTATGTAGTGTTATGATATGCACGTGTTTCTTCCAGAAAGCAATGCAATTCCTGTGGGATGCTGGGGCATTGCCTTTGTCAGTCAGTTCTAAGATTAGTTAGCTATATGTTCACATTCAAAAGAGCAAAAACCATTAGATTGCCAGGAACAGCTGGATTTTGTTAGTCTTTTTTTTTTAACTTTTGTAGATAGCAAATTCCAGATGATCTATATTTGTATGCATGTGGTGATAATTTTACAATAATTTGGTGAATTGATTAACTTGTTTTGTGATGTGATTTGGTTCACTCAACATCATTCTGGAAGCAAAGCCACCAAAAATGATTATAGTATAATAGTTTTCTTTGCATGCAGAGTTGCCTCTTTTAATTTTAATTATCATTGCTATTTTTTGTTGCGTAAATGTTTTGCAATATTTTTATATTACATATATAAGGCTATAAATACCTTAAAATAAATTTTAAATAGCCTGCCAGTTCATACAATTTTATGAAATAATGATCACCAATGTTTGTTTGGCATTGTGAACAAATTTATTTTATGTTTTGCATTTTCACCTGTTTTTTTTCTTAAAATATTTGATAGCTGCCACTAGTGAATATTTCCACTTATGACTTATGTAAATCTCATAACTTAGATAAAAAAAATCAGCAAAATATTCTAGTGCCATGCAGTTATAACCTAATGTTTTTTCAAGTTAATTTCTAAAAATCAAATTCTAATGCAAATTATTTGTATTGTAAAAGTCTATGAAAAATGCTACCATGTTATATAATTTAGAATTTCTTTTTTGAACACATAAATTATAGTAGAAAACCCATATTCCTATGGTGTTCCAAGAAAGAATTTCTCAATTTTAGCACCTTACAGAGTATGATATAAATTGCTAACTTTTACAGACATGTGCACAGTTGGCTAACATACTGGTATTCATTTTAAGTCCAGAACTAATGGGCAGTTTAGAGTTGTCAGATATTATATTACTCTATCTCTCCAAATGCTGTAGTTTTTTGTATGCTAAATTTATGTTATCTCTATTTTAAACAGATGGCCGAGTAAAAATTTGGGTTTATGGCGTTTCGGGTGGCAGTTTTCTTATTGTGATTTTCCTAGTATTTACTTCCTACCTTGTTTGGTAAGTACTAATTATTAAAGCATTTCTATTCCATATTATTGTGGGTAGCATGGTATTCTAAGAGAAAATATATTTCAGGATCATTGATCATTATAATAAGACCTGTCAGGCCACAAATAATCTCCAACTGTAGAATAACTGAATGGTTGGAATAAGGCATCATTATCTACATTGTTTATTTGAAATGACATTTTATAAATCTTGGTTTTGAATGATAATATCAGATGTTTAAAAAGATAAATCATTAATTAGGACTTTTGCATTTTAGTATTTTGATTAAGTCAGTAATTTTTAGCCTTGACATCTCCCACTTCCGGAGATTCTGATTTAATTCGTCTTGAATGTGGCCAAGTCATCTGGGTGTTTAAAAGTTCCCCAGGTAGGTCAGGCATGGCAGCTTATACCTGTAATCCTAGCATTCCAGGAGGCTAAGGCAGTTAGATCTCTTGAGCTCAGGAGTTCAAGACCAGCCTGAGCGAGAGTGAGACCCCATTCTCACTATTTTATTTTCTAAAAATAGAAAAACTGGCCTGGTATGGTGGCACATGCCTATAGTCCCAGCTACTCAGGAGCTGAGGCAACAGGATCACTTGATCCCAAGAGTTTGAGGTTGCTGTGAGCTATGATGATACCATGGCATGCTACCCAGGATGACAGAGCAAGACACTGTCTCAAAACAAAAACAAACAAAAAAAACTTTCCAGGTAATTCTCATCTGTACCCAAGGCTGAGAATTCTACTTTAGATAATTCTACTTTTTAACTTTTGTTCTGAAATTTTGACCAATTAGGTTAAACTGACCAGTTTGTTCAATCAATGTGTAAGTGCCTTTTATTTTAAGATTAATCTTTTTGGATTAACATAAGGGTACCTATGATTAAGCTACATTGTTTGCATTTATAAGTTAAAGTCTGAGTTGTGGTTGAGTCCTTCACCCAGAAAATGTGCCCTACACTCCTACATTGTACCCAATAGGTGGGAGCTTACCAAGTCCCTTTCCCTTCTCCCCCTTCTTGAATTTAATTGTGTTTTTCTCTTGTGTGGGCCTGTAGTTGCTCATCTCCTAGTTTCAAATTAGTATTGAGTACATGGGATGCTTGCTTTTCCATTCTTGAGATACTTTACTAAGGAGCCTCTTCAACTCCATCCAGGTAGATACAAAAAAATATAAAGTCTCCATCTTTTTATGGCTGAATAGTATTCCATGGTATATTGTTAGTGTATTTTAAATAGCAGAGTCAGGTGTTTACTTTGTAGCTGTGAGAGAAAATTTAACCAACTGTCAATTCTAGGCCCCATTTTTATAAGTGATTGGCTCCTAAAAATTTATTATTCTCAGAAAATAATATTTAATGTATAGAATATATTTTAGTTGATGAGTTGCTTTTGAAACCAGGTAGAAGTAAATACAATGTGGGGATCATGGCACTGACTCCCCACGTAGTTGAAAATTTATGTATAACTTTTGATTCTCTAAAACCCTAACTACTAATATTCTATTGTTGACCAGATGCCTACTGATACCAGAGTCAGTTGTATGTTTTATATATTATCTGCTGTTTTATATATTTTGAAAATAAGCTAGAGAAAAGAACATGTTATTTTGAAAAGCATAAGAAATGGAAAATATATTTACTATATTAAATGGAAGTGTATCATTGTATATGTCTTCATCCTTGTCATCTTCACATTGCATAGTCTGGGAAGAGGAGAAGGAGGAGGGGTCAGTTTGCTGTTTCAGGAGTGGCAGAGGCAGAAGAAAATCCAAGTATAAATGGACCCATGAATTCAAACCCATGTTGTTCAAAACTCACGTCTACATTTGAATGTTTTCAAGTGTACTAAGAATATTTTATTATCTACTGAAGCAGAAGTTTCAAAGAATTTTTTCTATTCATGAGATCAAAGTATTATTTCACTTTTTTCTCCAAATCAAGGTATTTATATTCATCATCTGTTTCATAGACCATTTCCTTGAGAATTTTTACACAAGTTTTAATCTTGATTCAAATCTGCCCTTTGTATATTTAGCCTCAAATTCTGTTTCCAAGGTGACATGTGTTTTTAAATCTTTCCTCTTGATCAGTGAAAGCTAGTGAAGAAAATAAGATAACCTTAATTCTTTCTGCCACTTACAGCGATAGAAATTGAAACCCTGGAAATTGGATTTCTATCCCACTAACATTTCCACAGTGTTGTAGTAAGAAGTAACATCTTCAGTTAGTTATTCACTCTACAATCTGATGATCTGACTAATTTTTACATTTGAATTAGTAAGTTTAGCAAATATTGCCTCGATCCCCTGTGAGGGGGGGATTCCTTGATCCCCTATGAGGTTCCAGGTAATAGGAAGCATTCACCACCAGGAAAGATTTAAAAGGTGGGGAAACATCCTTAAGTATCAACAGAACATGTGAAGGTTTAACAGGTAGAAAAGTGCCTCAAAGTAGTCCATGGGGCAACACAGTGCAAAGTGTTCACATAATCTATTGGTCTGTAAAAGCCTGGATAAATGCTACCTGTTAATAGGTGCATCCCCGAACCAAATTCTATGGTTCCCTCTGCCCTCAAATAGCTAAAATATTAAAAATTAGCATGTAGTAACACATAAATTTTGCTGTTTTACTTTTTATCATTCCCTCCAGTCTAAAAATGTATGAACCTTAACCCATTACTTCAGCAATAAGTATTTACTAAGGCTCTTGTATGACTGTAGGTTCTGGGGGTAAATTAGGTACAACATTTAACTCTGATAACAATTTTCTAGAGAATTTTTAAAATTTAAAGCAACGGAATTTCCCCTTGTTTTTCAGTGGTTAAATTACATAAATATTTATGCACATTATTTCTCATATCTATTCTTTTCATCCCTGATGCCTGTCCTCTATAATCTCCCTTTGGTAATAGCACAATAGCTTCATATTTGAACTTGTTACACCTGATCCCTTCTGTGGGCTACGGCTAGATAATCTTTGTAAAACTTAGTTCTGGGTGATTAACCCTTCTCCAACAAATATGTGAGCAGTGGCTTCCCATGGACAGCTAAACTAAAGTCTGTTCTAGCTACCTGGCCAGTCAACTAAAGTCTTCCACAATGGGAGCCCAGACCACACTTTCAACTTCCTCTTCTACTCAGTCCCATCCCCTGGACAGTATGGTGCGTTGAATAAGCCCAAATGTATCTAAGTCTTCATTTTCTCATTGAGGAAAATAAGAAAAAACAAAAAATAAAAAGAAATTGAGTTGGTTTTTTTATAATTAATTATTTTTTATTAAATCATAACTTTATACATTTATGCATTTATGAGGTTCAGAGTACTGCTTCAATATACAATGTGAAATGTTTACATGGAACCAATCCATCACAATTATACTCATTTCTAAATAGTTTTGAAA
>CAUYQV010045041.1:0-12017 GCA_963574575.1 Galagoides demidoff | reverse complement strand
GCAGTTGAAGCAATGTCAAAAATACAATTTTGGGACCTGATCAAACTAAAAAGCTTCTGCACAGCCAAGAGCACAGTAAGTAAACCAAGTAGACAGCCCTCAGAATGGAAGAAATTATTTGCAGGTTATGTCTCTGACAAAAGTTTAATAACCAGAATCCATAGAGAACTCAAATGTATTAGCAAGAAAAGAACAAGTGATCCCATCTCAGGGGGGGCAAGGGATTTGAAAAGAAATTTCTCTAAAGAAGATAGGTACATGGCCTATAGATATATGAAAAAACGCTCACCGTCCTTAATCATCAGAGAAATGCAAATCAAAACTACTTTGAGATATCATCTAACTCCAGTAAGATTAGCCCATATCACAAAATCCCAAAACCAGAGATGTTGGCATGGATGTGGAGAAAAGGGAACACTTCTACACTGCTGGTAGGAATGCAAACTAATACATTCCTTTTGGAAAGACATCTGGAGAACATTAATTACATTCCTTTGGAAAGACATCTTAGAGAATTAAAAATAGACCTGTCATTTGATCCTACAATTTCTTTATTAGGTATATATCCAGAAGACCAAAAATCACACTACAACAAAGATATTTGTATCATAATGTTTATTGCAGCCCAATTCATAATTGCTAGGTCATGGAAGAAGTCCAAGTGCCCATCGATCCACGAATGGATCAATAAATGGTGGCCTATGTACACCATGGAATACTATGCAGCCATAAAGAAGGATGGAGACTTTACCTCCTTCATGTTTACATGGATGGAGCTGGAAAATGTTCTTCTTAGCAAAGTATCTCAAGAATGGAAGAAAAAGTACCCAATGTACTCAGTCCTATTATGAAACTAATTTATAGGTTTCATATGAAAATTATAACCTAATTATAGTCAAAGAATATGGGGTGGGTGAAGGGAGGGTGATTGGTGGGGTCATCTCTATGGTTTATCTTACAAGGATACACAGATTCTTTCTAAAAGTAGAATATAAACATCTTAACACAAGAACTAAGAAAAAGACATGAAGGCTATGTTAACCAGTTTGATGAAAATATTTCAAATTGTATATTAAAACCCCACACTGTACCCCATGACTGCTTTAATGTACACAGCTATGATTTAATAAAAAAAAAATGAACTAGGCCATTTCTAAAAAAAGAATATGAATCTTTTAAAAATAATAAACTAGGTAATACTAACTTGTTTTAGAACAATACAAATAGTTATTAGTGGATTCATAGGAAGAAATTCTTTGTCCTACCCACTCTGAAATTATAAGAGGTTGCTTTTTTTTTTTAAACAACCTAAGAATAAGAGTATGGTTGCTTTTTGAAATATTGTCTCTTTGAGTTTGTCTTATTTTGCATTTAATTAATTTCAAATAAAAATGTCCATGAAATATTAAAGTTTTCACAAAATGAGGATTTTGCTGGATCTTAGTCCAATTAAATTGCAATCAAAACTCACAAAACTGACAGAACATAATGCAAGGAAAGGATAAAAACTCATTCAAGGGTAAAATTTGTTATAATGGTGTGATGTGATCAGTTATTGCTTATGTGTGTATTGTAAGTAGAGGAGAGATGATACATTTTTCTGAACTTAAATGGCAAACAAAAATAGATGTTTTCTTCATTTTTCTGCTTGACCTAAAATAATATCTTGACAATCCTGCTAATTTGAGCCAGAGTACCAACATAGTATCCTTCCATTTGTTTGATATATTCCCTTTGGATACTAAATTTATGGCATATAATTTATCACCATGTTCTGTTAAGAATTTTTTTATATGAGATATTCTGAAAACTTTACCTTTCTTCAGAGACAGAGAGAGAGCTGTTAAATTAAAAACATGACTAAGCTAATTTTACATATGCTCAGATTCTATTTTTACTTTGCAATTTCTCTGCTGTGTTATCCAATCTCTTTCTCCCCTTCCCTCCGCTTATTTCCTTTTCCTTCCTTCGACTCATGCATTATTAAAACTTATAAATCCTAAATGAACAAATGTCTGGCTTGAAGTGCAGTTGAGAATTCCTATTTTTTCTTGACTTTATACATATGCATATCCTGTCACCAGGAAATGATTTCATCACACTGGTTACCTCCAGAACTTACAATATCCCAATGCCCAAATTTGTTGTTGGCTCAGCATGGTCCCTAGAATAAGAATGCTTTGCATTTTAACTCCAGGTATCGATTAACCAATACATTGGGAACAACAGCTGACTTGTTTCCTTAGTAGGATAATGAGAGAATTACTGACCCCCTCTCCAGAGAGATTTGGCCAATAGAAGATTACAAACTGCTTTGAGTTATAAGTGCTAAATGTTCTTGTAGGTGCTTTCAGTTTTCTTGGCATAGCAGTGGTCATTTATGGACTATTTTATAGGAAGGCTTTAACCAGGAAGTACATGTGACCATGTTTTAGCCGTGCAAATACCTTTATGTTCAAGAGTGTCTGAACTACAAATGTGTCCTGACAAAGCCTAACCGTGTTCCTGTAGATGAGGACGCCAAGAGCTCCCATCCTATATTTTCTGTATGGGCTCACGCTTTAGCTATAATATCTGCAACTTAGCCAATCTGAATCCTTGTCTGTTCACGTTTAGGTTCTGTCTTAATTGAGTCATTACTGAGTAAGGTAGAAAACAGTAATTGAGAAGAGATAGGACTCAGTGCAGTGAAAGGGATTTCAATGTCATTGATGGCATGGCAGTTGAACACAACTGGAGCTGTTCCATATTGGCAAACACTTTAAAAATAATGCATGAGGACCAATCAATATTTCACTTGTCAGTGTTTCAACAGCCCAAGGCAGACTGAGTTTTGTATTTTCAAATGGAAGCATGCATTTTGATCACATTTGTTTTCCTGGCAGTTTAGGTGGTATGAGGTTTCCACTGGCCAGCTACAGCCCACATGCCCTTGGTTCCCTGGTTCTCTCTGGGACATCTTCACAGCCATTTCCTTGCAGCTTAAGGTTTTCAAGCATACTAAGTTTGTGTTAGTAAAATATTTAGTTGTCCCAGAATCTATGACCTGAAAAAGTCTTCTGGCAGAACCAAGCAGAAATTACTGTCAAGTGATAGTTACTTACCTTCTTTACACACACACGAGAAAGAGAGAGAGAGAGAGAGAGAGAATTTCCATATTCCTCAGTCTAGTCAATGGTGTGGCTGTTAGTACACTTAGCTCTCCCACTCACTTTAACACAATGTATATCTACATTCTAAGATCAGTTCTAAAGCTGTCATATGATTCTATATAGACATCAGCCTGCCCAACTACATCATTGATCCTGCCCAGGAACCCACTAGGTTCATTTTCCTAGCCCTCAAGCTATTTGTGGAGTGCCTTTTCTACACTTGATCTTAGCCAAAAGGCTGAGAAGCGATAGGAGTGCCTTTTCTATGATAACACTCTTCCAAATGACAGCAGACAATACAGTTAAAAATCCTTTCTTTTAGGTAATTTGCACTGTAGATTTGGAGGCTTTGTTTTTTAATGTGTAGATAAATAATATAACTTCCAAGAATAGCAAGTATCTGAAATAAAATAAGCTAGGGGAAGAGGGGTTTAAAATTAGAGTCATCAGAGAAAGTCTCTCTTTGGAGGAACATGTAAACAGGAGACCTAAGATGAGAAGAAGGTAGTGGAAAGAATTGGTGGAAAAGATGGAACAATAAATGAAAAGACCCTGAGGCAGGAATGAATTTAGGATCAAGTAGCAACAAGGAGATCACCAATCTGGACTGTAGAGGACAAAGGCCAACTCAGCAAGGGGTAAGCCTAGAGAAAGAGGGCCAGCAGGTAGATTCTGTAAGGCCTTGGAGGACATGATGCAGCACTTGAATTTTTTCTTAACTACTTGATTGAAGTGTGGTTGACTTATAAAAAGCTTTTCACATTTAATGTATACAACTTGATACATTGGAGAGAATTATATACCAGTGAAATCATCATGATTCCCATCCTATTATTATGTGATAAAAATACATAACATATAGGCTGGGAGTGGCGGCTCATGCTTGTATGCCTGTAATCCTATCACTCAGGGAGGCTGAGGCAGGGTATTGCTTGAGTTCAGAAATTTGAGAGCCACCTGAGGAAGAGCAAGAGTGAGACCCCATCTCAAAGAAAAAAAAAAAAAGAATACATAGCATATGATCTACTCCCTCAGTAAAATTTTAAGTAGACAGGACAGATTGTTAGCTATTAGTAGCTATAGAGATCCAGATCTCTAGCACTCATTCATCTTGTGTAACTGAAACTTTGTACCTTTTGACTAACACCTCCCTATATACCTCACTCATCCATCAGCAACCATCGTTGCATTATCTGTTTTGATGAGTTTGACTATTTTACATTCAGTATTCAAATGACATCCTGTAGTATTTGTTGTTCTGTGTTTGGCCTATTCCATTTAACATAACAGCCTCCATTTTTATCCATGTTATAGTATGTGACTTTTTAAAGTCGAATAATATTCCATTTGATGTATATACCACATTATCTTTATCTGCTTATCTGTTGATAAATATTTGTTGCATCATGGTTCAGTAATTAAACATAAATCACTGTCTTCAGGAGTGCAGATACATGAGTTTGGATGTATCTTAAAGAGTGCCTGGTTGTAGATATTGATCTCATTACACGAGTCTAATTGGGTATTGCCCTGTTACTTGAAGTCAGACAACCCTACAGAAGCTGTGGTTTACTGATTGAAAGTTTCCTAGATTGCTTAAAAGAAAGCCATTTATAGCATATATATGTGTGTATATATATATATATATATATATATAAATATACACACAGTTACATTTATATATATTAGTATATATTTATATATAAATTGCTTTGACCAATATATAGTAATAAATATGATTTCTACTTCCCATAATTTATGCTTAGAAAAAGTAGAGACTACTTGTTCTTTTGTGTTCTCCATCTTTGATCTCATGCCTGCCTTTCACTGAACATAATCCTTAAAAACTACCGGAAAACCACATGACAAAATGTGTCCCTCACCCCTATATGTGCACATTTGTAGTGACCAGGTTTGGCCACTAGATGGTGGCTAGCTATCAGTACTGTGAAACAATAACTGTTTTTCTATTTAGCAAAGCAATAAAAGAATATATTAATACATTAAACAAACACACAAAATACATGTACATTTAAAATTCCTTTGATTAAAAATCAAGGAAAATTAAAAAAAATAGAAAAATCATTACATGCTGCAGCATGCTTTTTGTTTAGTTACTTTTTTTCTTGAGAAGATTTTTGGCTTCTTTGGATGGATCTTGGGACAAGAAATACTTATCTATGTACGACATAAACCCCATTGGTCATCGCTTTGGCAATGGGATAGATTCCTTTTATCAGTCATTCACCCACTGAATTGAGACCTGTTCTCCAACAGAAAATGCCTTTTGCCATCTTTGTGTCTCCAGGACCTTGCATAAACCTTGCAATGTCTTAGGTGCTCAATAACTCTTATTTTCAAGAATGGACAAAGGGACAAATTCTTATTTCTTCTACATATTTTCCAGTCGGCAGGGGAGATCATCTCTGTTTCCCTTTCTCTTCCCCTTGTACTCATGGATATTTTTACATGGGAAACAAAATGAAATCTTTATATGAGAAAGGAAAGAAAAAGAGTACCTAAGGACACTATCTTCTAGATACCAGAAAGTAGACTATCCTAGAAATGGGAAGCTTTGAGGACTGAAGGAGAAAGGAGAGCAGGTCTCACAACTGGAGTCACCAAAACCCACGAGCCTAAAGGGCTACACAGGCCACACCCTCAGACTCTCACCCTTTTTGCATGCACAGAAGTGGCATTGAGGGAGAATCACCCTTGTGAATTGATCTCCTAAGAGATCATCCGAAGTCTGCGAACCTGACTGTATAATACTTCTTTGTCTTCTCAATGACTGGCACTCTACCTGGCATAGAATAGAAATGATAGAAATGATAGAAACCCTACTGTTTACTTTATTTCTTTTTATTTCTTTTTTTGAAATTCAGATTAATATGAAGGTACAAATGATTAGGTTACATTATTTGTGTTTCTAAGGTAAAGTTTAAGTTGTAGTTGAGGCAGTTGTCTACAATCTACAGGTTTAATGATATTCCCATTAAAATACCAATATCATACTTTGAAGAACTCAAAAAAAATAGTTCTTAATTTTTTTTGGAACCAGGAAAAAACTCACATAGTCAAGGGGATTGTTAGTAATAAAAACAAATCTGGATGCATCACTCTGTCAGATTTTGGGTTATACTGCAAGACCATCACAATCAAAACAGCATGGTATTGGCACAAAAATAGAGACAGATTTATGGAACAGAATTGAAAACCCAGAGATGAAGCCAACCTCTTACTGTCATCTGATCTTTGATAAACTAAACAACAACATACACTAAGGAAAAGAATTGCTATTCAGTAAATGGTGCTGGGAGAATTGGTTAACCACATGTAAAAGACTAAAACTGGACTTGGACCTCTAACCACTTACAAAAATTGACTCATGATGAATAAAAGATTTAAATCTAAGAGATTAAATGTTAAAAATCCTAGAAGAAAGTGTGGGAAAAACTCTTGATGATATCAGCCTGGGGAAAGATTTTATGAAGAAGATGACATCAGCAAGGGAAACATCAACAAAAATAAATAAATGGGACTTAATTAAGCTAAAAAGCTTCTACACAATTAAGGACACAAAAATCAAAGCAATGGACAACCTTCAGAATAGGAAAAGATATTTGGATGCTATAAATCTGACAAAGAATTGATAACTATATGTAGTTACATTTAAAATTCCTTGATTAAACAGAGAACAGAGAACTCAAATTAATCAATAGAAAAAGAATAAACAATCCCATCTCCCATTGGGCAAGAGACATGAACAGAACCTTCTCTGAAGAAGTAAAGCGAATGGCCAAAAAACACATGAAAAAAAATGCTCATTGTCCCTAATTATCAGTGAAATGCAAATCAAAACCACCTTGAGATATCACCTAACCCTAGTGAGAATAGCCCACATCACAGAATCTCAAAGCTGTAAATGTTGGTATGGATTTGGAGAGAAGGGAACACTTATACACTGCTGGTGGGATTGCAAACTAATACAGAAAAGAGGTATAGGGAATCCTCAAAGAGCTAAATGTAGACATTACATTTGATCCTGCAATTCCATTACTAGGGGTCTATGTAGAAGAAATGAAATAATTTTATTACAAGGACATTTCCATTAGAATGTTCATTGAAGATCAGTTCACAATTGCTAAGACATAGAAGAAACCCAAATGCCCATCAATGCATGATTGGATCAATGAACTGTAGTATATGTACTCTATGGAATGCTACTCAGCCATAAAAATGATGGAGATTTTACATCTTTTGGATTAACCTGGATGGAGTTGAAACACATTCTTCTTTGTAGAGTATCACAAGATGGAAAAACAAGTATTTAATGTACTCAACACTAATATGAATCTAATAGAAAAATAGCTACATCCCCATACAAGAGAATAACAAGCATATTCAAGTGGGGTGGGGAGGAAAGAAGAGAGAAAGAAAAGGAGGGAGTAGGATTTGTAAACTCTCACCTGTTTACTTTCTTGTTGGCAAACTACAATCTTGAGTTAGAGTGATATTTATAATTGTCCATAGTTTGGGGTAAATAATGCTAACATGAGTGATTGTGACTGTACCAGGGTATCTGTGATGACTGGCAAAAACTAGAAGTAGATAGTCAAATTATTGTGTAATTTAGATAGATAGATAGAAATCTGTTCATTATATTCCATGATACATTCCATTTTACTTGAAATGTATCATTTAGTATGAATGTTCACTATATTTCTTTACTGGTTCAAATGAAAGAAACAGAAAAGTAAAAGGTTAGAATTTATTTTTTATGGGCAGAAAATTAAAATAAATCATTTACACCCCTAGTCATATGAGTACATTTACTTTCAGAAGTGGTAATAGAAGCACATGGACAACTCATTTAAATTTTATTTTAAAAAGCAAACTTTAAACTCTTTAGTGCTGCTAGACATTCTTTGGGGGTCTCAAATGTTGCTTTAACTATGTGACCCACCTTGCTTATGCAGAAATTCTTTCTGTAATATTTTTTGGACAAGAAGTTATCTGAATCATTGTATATTTTTCCCCATGTAGGTTCTGGGAGAGTCTGGTTATTTTATCCCCTCAGCTCCTCCCTGTTCTTCTTTGCAAACACTATTTTGGAATGTCAGTATAAGAATAATAATCGCTTATATGTGTATAAGGCCTTATTTTTCAAAATATTATATACACTTTTATTCATTTAATGCTCATAGCAATAAATTAAGCAGTACTGATTGGCCCACTTTACAGATGAGGAAACTGAATCTTCGAGATATGTTCAAGCCAAGTTTATAACAATGTTTCAAATCAATGAACCAAGTTTGTTCAATGGAATTAGGTTCAGACTTAATATTCAGATTTCTCTTCTCTTCCTTAACTATGTCATCCCTCAATTGTGCTAATATTAGTTCCTTAGAGAAAGTGGCTTGTGGGTGAGAACTAGCTTTATTTAGCACACCTGAAAATGGCATCTTACTAGCAATAACCCTGCTAATATCCTTTTCCTTATTCATGATACAGAATAGTTCTATAATTATTAGCCAATGTCTGATCTGTACTCCAGGACCCTGACAATGAGCACATGAGCATGGGTGTTACTATTTTAGGGCTGAGCCTTAATAATTAGATATTACTTGGGGAAAAGGGCAATGCTTCATCAAAAGACAAAGTGCTAGCTTTGATATCTCTTTGTGTAGCTGCTGGAACACTCCTAGTGCCTGCTTCTAATCTAAAGATTAGCTGGCGGATTTGCCCTTTTTCTTGTGAAATATCTGTCCTTGTGGGAAACCAGTATGAATGCATATGAGAATTTTTATATCTTATTAAAGGTTGTTCACTTATATTTGTAGGATCCTGAAGCACCTACCACATTATTATCAGCAAATTCTAACTTTACTCGGAGAGAAAGAATGTTGTGAAAAAGAATTCTTTAAAATCATAATGGATTTTACTATCATGATAAACATCTTTGCTAATGAAAAAGTCTATGACTCACTTTTTTATTGCTATTAAATGGCTTGGAGTAGACTTTGCACCATAGCTAGAATTTTAAGAGGAAAGATTTAATGTCACCATTATAATATTTCCAGACAAGACTGGGCATGGTTCAGCTAGCTTTAAAAATGAATTAACTCAGGAGGGGAAGTTCTCAGGCTGAGGGATGCCTGTCTCTGCAGATACTTAAGGACATCTAGTCTGGCCAAAAATAACAACAAAAACCTCAAACTTCAAATTACATGGGTTCTGGGATAGGACATTACTGACGAGGCAAGCAATTAGTACTGGGTGATGTAGAGGATGAGGACAGAGGGAACAGGGTCTAAGATACAATAGCAACATGTCCTCAGGAATTGGAGTAAGTTCTGGAAAGTGATAGAGAGAATCAGGGAGACTAACCTGTGGACAAGAGATTCGACCACTGAGTTTGCAAGGACTTAGACTCCAGTCCTTAGACAGCAACCACTGGTGCTAAAGAGTCCAGAATCCAGGCAGATCTTTAAGGCACAAACTTGGTGCAAGAAGAAGGGTTTATCAGAAATTGGTCAAAAAGTGGAGCCTAATTCTTGGGAAAGAAGCAAAAGCCCACTAGTCACCAAGTTGGGGGGACAAGTAGAAACAAAATGAATTAGAACCTTCAGTTTCCCTTACTCTATGGGGATCTTGCCCACGTCACTCATTTATGCTTAATCTCAATCTTTTCTTCTATTACTTGGCAATGATAATAAAGTTCACTTTTTAATAATAATTGGGTTCACTTAAAGTTGTGAGGAAGCTGTAATATAAGAGTTTTGAGTATTATAAAATACCATCCAGTTACTGTCGATAAGTTCATCACATGCTTCATAACCATCTATCTCTTAAATAGTGCTCTTTTTGTGGTGAATAATACTGCTATTTTTATGAACAACATCAGAATGGCTTCATGTTACCATTTGTGTGTATGTGTGTGTGTGTGTACATATGGGGGCATAGAGAGCATTTAGTAATAACTTATGAAACAATGTTTACATTGTAGGGAAAGAAAGGATCCCAGGACAGAGTATTAGGTCATTCTTGCAGTTCAGACAAAATATGAACTATAAGGCAATAAAGGGAGGAAACAGAATGACCTTGTTACAAGTCAGAATTTTTATGCAGAGGCAATTGCTCTCCAAACAGAGAAGACACACATTAAGAGAGAAGCTTTATAGCCTGAGCTAGAGGATCTGCAGGGGAGCTGTAATCACTGATCAGGCACATTCATCTTCTCCTACCAGTGCCACTCACACAGGAATAGCCAAATAGTATCACTGGATAGGGAGAGCATGGGCAAGGAAGGAGATCAGCATAGAGGTGAGCAGGTCATAGGAGCTGCCCCTCCAGGAGAGGGTGAGACAGACCTGGAGGGTGGGAACAGACTCAAAGGTGGTCTTTAGGGACTGACACCAGGGGATACTTATAAAACATGTTAAGACTGTGGCAGCATTGTGGGTTATATATGATGTTTGCCAGCTATTTTTCTTTTTTTTAAGTGTGTTTTATAGTCTACTTGGTTTGTATTGATTTGACTATATGAAGAAGTGGTTTTTCTGGGTCTGTGAATGTATAAGTTTGAGACAAAAGCAATATGACAGGCTAATACAACCAAGATTTTTATTGCTACTGTTTTGTTTTTCCCACTGCCAGTTCTGGAAGTAGGCTTGGATATATTAATTGATAATCCAGTTTTATATATATGTAAAAAATATAAATAGATTATTATTTTTTTGAAAGAGTCTTGCTCTGTTGCCTGGGCTAGAGTACAGTGGAATCATCATAGCTCACTACAAGCTCAAACTCCTGGGCTCATGCAATCCTCTCACCTCAGCCTCCCTGGTAGCTGAGACTACAGTTGCATGACACCACACCTGGATAATTTTCTCTATTTTTAGTAGAGACAGAGTCTCACTTTTGCTTAGGCTGGTCTCAAACTCCTTGGCTCAAAGGATGCTCTTGCCTCAGCCTCCTAGAGTGCTAAGATTACAAGTGTGAGCCACTATGTCCAACCTGTATATCTACTGAATTAAGCAAAAATGTTATTTGTTCATTAGGTATCAGTTGCAGTTAAATGATATGAGGAACATTTAAAGAAAGCAAAAATGGGGGCAGAGGAAGATAGCAGACCAGAAGGATTGTTCAGCTGAGCTCTCCAAGAATGACTGGAGAAAAAGAGAGAACTCAGCCATATCTTATGTGAGGACCTTACCCAGAGTTGTAGCTCAGGGAACACAGTGAAGGGGTGGAGAGCTAGATACAGTGTATGATCTGGAGTGGTGGAAATCTGACAAATTAGGCAAGTGTTTGCAAATGGCTGGGATCAACTGGCCTCCCACAGAGGGCTGGCATGGGAGGAAGCCTCTTTGCAGTTTTCAGTTGTTATGGGAAGCTGTGCATTGAGTGGAAAGCTTGGAAGACTGGGTGGTCTTGAACAGTATACAGCAAACAAATTTGACTGCGGTTGGAGTGAATTTGCCATAGGTTTCGTGGCTGGCAAGGAAGCCATACTGAGAAGGTCTCCACAGCCAGGGGGCTGCCATTGTGGCAAGGTTGTGAGACGGTCTTACTGGGGGCTTAAGGCATGGCTGTCTTATTTCTGCTTGCTGGGATCAGAACTTCACTCTTGGAACAGGCTAAGGGACTCCTGCATCCATGGGAACTGGAGTCAGGGGACACTGTGAGATCTGCCCCTGAAGGATTCTTGTGAGCTTTTTTTTTTTTTAATAATCTTTTTTTTTATTAGATCATAATTGTGTACATTAATTCTATCATAGGATACAGTGTGTTGCTTCCATATGCAGTTTGGAAAACTCTCATCCAACTGGCTAACATAGCCATCATGTCTTTCTCATAATT
>CAUYQV010045040.1:0-13102 GCA_963574575.1 Galagoides demidoff | reverse complement strand
GACGGAGCCTCAAGCTATCCCCCTGGGTAGAGTGCCATGATGATCACAGCTCATAGCAACCTCCAACTCCTGGGCTCAAGCGAGTCTCCTGCCTCCGCCTCCCAAGTAGCTGGGACCACAGGCGCCCGCCACAACACCCGGACATTTTTTGGCTGCAGCCATCATTGTTGTTTGGTGGGCCTGGGCTGGGGATTTTTCATAGATTCCATACTTTCTTCATACGGCCTATCCTAGGTCCCAGGTAAACATTCTCAGAATTAGGTACTATCAGGGTGGAAGCCCTTGGAACCTCTCTTTCCAGCTACCGTAGGATGCTTTCCACACTAATGAGGTCTTAAGGCTGTATGGCTGCATTTTCTTGCTCAGGTTGCTCTGTTGAACTATGTGCACGCACCACTCGAGGGTGGTCATCTGCTTCACTTCTGGTCTGAAAGCAGGAGAGCGCCCTCTAAAACTCCTTTTCTTCCACTCTGCAGATCTTCATTCACAAGCTCCCTCTGTACCTGGGTCTGAAGAGGCCCAAACCTGAGAGAGATCAGCTGCCAGAGCCCCCTCACTCTTCTTCTCTAGGAGGTGGCTGGGGCCGGGGTACAGATGAATATTTCATCCGGAAGCCGCCGAGTGATTTTCTCTTCCCCAAACCCAACAGGTAGGACCTACAATCATCATCCACACAGAAACGAGAGGTAGAAATCAAGGCTCTTAGAAGACTGCGGAAGCAGGCGATGCCTGCTCCCGGCAGATGTTGCGTCGTGCATCGTGGAAGTTGTAGTATCCCTCCGCTGCTCACTGTGAGAAGGGGGAAACTAAAGCTTAGGGGGGGTGGAAGAAGTTGCATGAAGCTGGAGAGGTCACTGCTTTGGGGAGAGCCTGCAGGCGCTTCTCAGGTGTTGAGTACTAGTAAGTTGTTGCGGGAGGCAGTTGGAGCCGGGCATGTATAGCCGCCACAGGCTGTTTGCCTTTGCGCCTGGGGCGTGGCCATACAGTCACGCCTCTTCCAGGTTCCAGCCGGAACTGCCTGCTCCGGACTTGCGACGATTTATCGATGGTCCAAACCGGGCTGTTAGTCTACCTTCTGAGCTACGAGAGGTCCTTTCCTCGATTAGCTATATCGCTCGGCAGCTGCAGGAACAGGAAGACCACGATGCGGTAAGTCCAATGAGAGTGAAGCAGGGCCTTCGTGACCTTGGCTCCACCCTTAAATTCCGCCCCGGCTCACTTTCATTTCTGATTGGCGTTTGCCTCATTTGATCCCGCCCTCTATTTTCCGACTGGTTCCTTACTCGCATTCATCACCGGCAGTCAATTTGTCTTGTTGCGCAGCGGGTTTTCTGCTCAAATCCGCGGTGGAAGAGCCAGGCCGGGTAAATGGAGCTGTAGGTGGGCTTCCGCTGGGTTTCTGGGCCCGGAGTTCAGGAAATAGAAGTTTTCTCTGCCTATCCCCCAGCTGAAGGAGGATTGGCAGTTTGTGGCCATGGTAGTGGACCGTCTCTTCCTGTGGACCTTCATCATATTCACGAGCGTCGGGACCCTGGTCATCTTCCTGGACGCCACGTACCACTTGCCCCCTCCCGACCCTTTTCCTTGATGTCTGGAGGCGGAGACCTGGTCCTGGGCCAGCTGAACTGAGAGTTCGGCGGTACAGACAAGCCCTGTCTTTCTTCACCTCTTAACTCCTTTGCTAGAAATCCAGCCCTCTTATTTTGTTTCTGGACAGGAAGCTGAAGTGGAACTTAAGGTTGGGACAACAGATGTCTTGAACCCATCTGAAATGCACTATTAGCTTATTTATTCCTGGGGCTCTTGAAGAAGTTCCTTTGGGTTTCAACACTTAGGTCCCCAATTAAATAGAATAAAGAATAAGAACTAGATTGTAAACCTTATGAAGTTGGGAAATGTGTCTTGTTCACTATAGGTTCCTGGCACCTTGCACAGGTCCCAACCTATATTAAATGCTTAACATTTGTTAAATAAATAGGGGGGGGAATCTAGAATGAAATACATCAATTAATAGTACTTCTTGGCTCGGCGTCTGTGGCTCAATTGGCTAAGGCGCCAGCCACCTACACCTAAGGTGGCGGGTTCGAATCCCCAGCCCGGGCCCGCCAAACAACAATGATGGCTGCAACCGAAAAATGGCCAAGCGCTGTGGCGGGCGCCTGTGGTCCCAGTTACTTGGGAGGTGGAGGCAGGAGACTCGCTTGAGCCCAGGAGTTGGAGGTTGCTGTGAGCTGTGATGCCATGGCACTCTACCTAGGGGGATAGCTTGAGGCTCCGTCTCAAAAAAAAAAAAATAGTGCTTCTTTTGCATGTGGGGACGTGGTCATTTTTGCTTTCACATTTCTGTAATTATGTTTTGTAATGAGTGCTATCTTTAGCATAAAAAAAGGTTATTTCTAAAAGTGTGTATTTGTAATGAGAAAAGAAAAAAAGCATTTTGAAGACCTCCAAGTTGCAGCTTTGGTACTCAAACAAGTCCCTGAACTTCCCTAAATCTGTTTTCATACCAGTAAAATGAAACTAATAGTGTATTATTGTCTGAAAATCATACGAGAAGATGAGAACAAAAGTACTGTACAGTATATACCAGAGGTTGCAAACTGGTGTGTTTTATTTGGCCCATGTTGTTGGCTTGGACAGTTTTAAATTCAATTATTTGGTTACTTTTTTTTTTTTTTTTTAGACAAGGTCTTGGTCTGTCACCTGGGCTAGAATATGGTAGTATCATCATAGCTCATTGCAACCTGAACTCTTGAGCTAAAGCAAGCTTCCTCTTCATCCTACATACTAGAGGCATGCACTACTACACCAGCTAATTTTTCTATTTTTTATAGAGTTGGATCTTGCTCTTGTTCAGGCTAGTCTTGAACTCATCACAAGCAAGCCTCTCAACTTGGCCTCCCAAAGTGCTAGGATTATAGGTGTGAGCCACTATGCCTGACCATTTGGCTACTTCTAAATTTGGACATTTCACAGAGAAATTTGGATTTCTGGCTTTTCTTTTTGAGACAGAGCCTCAAGCTGTCACCCTGGGTAGAGTGCTATGGCATCACAGCTTACAGCAACCTCCAACTCCTGGGCTTAAGCAATTCTCTTGCCTCAGCCTCCCAAGTAGATGGGATTATAGGTGCCCGCCACAATGCCTGGGTATTTTTTTGATGTAGTTGTCATTGTTTGGCAGGCTTAGGCTGAATTCAAACCTGCCAGCTCTGGTGTATGTGGCTGGTGCCTTAGCCACTTGAGCTACAGGCACCAAGCAGATTTCTGGCTTTTCTTGAAAAATATGGAAAAACTACAGCAATACCAGGCTTGAGTTTCCTGTTGGCAACAACCTGCTAGAGCTGATTAGTGGCTGCCCACTCTGGTCAAGTTATTTATGCCAGAATTCCACAAAGTCCCTGTCTACCTGACTGGCTTCACTCATTTTACTTGCCTATCCTTTTATAACTGTATGTATGGTATCTGTATTCCTCCATGTTATCTCTAGAAAAGATACAGGGGATGGGAGAAGGGGCAAAGAGTTGAAGCCAATGGGGAGCCTAGGAGTGGAATAAAGAAAGTCTTATGGCCATCACACATTTTGTGCCACACTTTCCTTTCCCTGTTTAAGGTAGGGCCATTCTGGACGTGGACCTAGCAGTTGTGTACAGCAGGCTATGTGAACTGTTAATGTTTTTGCCTGGAGACTGGATCAAAGTCAGCTTGAGTTTAGTGGCTACAGCAATTACAGGGATCCCTAGAGTCAACAACTCCTCGTACCTAAATTTCTGTAAGTTTTTATCTTTAAGAGGGAGCATAGGAATACAATTACCAGGAAACCCTGTGAGACAAGGTTAGCATGTCCCTTTCCCCAGACCCTCCAGCCACACAAATAATTGCACCTGGCATCCCACCATGGAGCAGTTTGTCTTTCTTGTTGGTTTATTGGCCTAGAGAGTTGGACACACACACAAATGCGGAGATAAATATTGGTCAGTTTCTCTAAAATCTGGGTCCTCACTACATATAGAGCTAGAGTCTGTAGAATTCTAAATCTTGCGTGCTGTGGCACAGAACCAGTAGCCTTCCCACTCTGCTGTTACCCTGCTTCCCAGGGAACATGAGGAAAGAGGGCACAAACTGACAAAACTTAATCATTTTCAAAAGATGAAACTGCAAAATCCTCTACTTCCAAACTTATAATATTCAAATTCCCCAGCTCAAATACATATATTTTAATCTCCACTTAGTTACAATCTCATTTATTGCCCAGAAACACTAAAATTCTGGAACCTATATTCCTTAATATTTAAAAAAAAATAAATGTCTACAATCTCCCAAAATGTCCATAGTTTTAGAATTTTGACCTATTCTGAAATTCAAATTCCCTAGTCTGTCCCAAACCCCTTCCATTTTCCCATGCCTGTTTGCCTCAGAGTACAGGTTAAGGATATGGGGCACTACCAGCCACCCCCTGCCTTCAGGCCTTCCTCAGTCTCTCTTGTGGTTCCGCTGTATATATAGATATATATAATTTGTGTGTGTGTGTATATATATATATATATATATAATATATTTATGTATTCTTTATTATGTATTTTTTCGCAGTTTTTCTAAAGTGCCAGAAACAAGATTTGTGGGAATTTTCAGTGATTTTTTTTTTTTTGCATTTTTCCCTGTTTCAATGTTTTTGCCCCCTTAAAAATTGGAACTTGGTACATTCAGTAGAAAACTCTTCATTCAGGCTGTGGCCAAGACCAAGAAAAGTGCAAAGAGACAGAAGAATGAAGGAGTATGACTCCTCCATGGTTAACATTCAGGGAGCCTTTCAAAACCTCCCCTTCCCTATAGGCTGGGAGGGCAAGAGGGAGAAGGAGGATGCTCCTGACCCTCCTCTAAACTCATCTCTCTCCAGAAGCCATTATCTTGCCCTCCCAGCGACTGCTATGAGGGCAGCCATCTTGGCCAAAAAAAAAAAAAAAACAGTAGCTAGGGAGAGGCTGCCATTTTGATGACAGCAACTTCTCCCCTTTTTAAACTGCACTCCTCTAATTCCCATTTGTGAGATTTGCTCCCTCAAACAGGCTCTCCCCTTGGGAGCTGGTTTTTGTGTGTGTGTGTGTGTGTGTGTTTGAGGGAGAAGTGGGTGGGATGGGAAATGTCCATCCAATCACAGAGCAAGGAGGCCCAGTTTTCAAAGAGAATTAGGAGCAAACATTTCTTCATCTCCCCCACTAGAAGGAAATATAGGGACCCCTGACCAGGGTTAACTAGTGCAAATTAGGGATTAGGGACATGGTCCCTGCACCCCATCCCTAGGCTAGGATCTTTGGGTGTGGGGAACTGAGTCAAAGATGGGGTGTAAGGTGCTATTTTGGAAGGACAGTTGGTGGGGATACCCCAAAGCCCACCAAGAGAATAGAATGGTTCCCCCAAAACCATCTGGAGTGATTGGTGAGGGAAGATGAGGGTAAAGGGTAAGGATGGAAGGTCATGTGCAAATCTTGGGCTTACCCACCCATCCAACCCCCATCTTTTTTTCTGGCTATTTGGTCTAGTCTGGGATAAACCATCAGGAAAAAAATAGGGAGAAAATAGATTCCCTTCTCCATCTTACATGGAGCTCTTCCCTCCTGGCCCCCAAATCTGTTTTAGCCCAGAAGAGGCTATAGGTAGAGGCAAGAGGTGTGACCTATTCACCTCTTCTGCCTTGGAAGACTCTTGGGCTCACTGGATTTGAGGGTCAAGATAGGGCCAAGATTTCCCTGCCCTGAGCTGGGAAAAGTGCTCAGCTATGATCAGAGGTGTAGCCTTCCCCCCAGTACCTCCTTGACCTGGATTGGGAGAGGCTATCTCCAAGTCTAGAGGAATGGGAGGAATATGGAAGATCCAAAGGCATGGAAGCCAAGGAAGGCATGGGATCTTAATGCAAAGGAAACAGGGACAGAGAAACCCACCCTTGGGAAGAATGGAATCCAAAGCCATGCTCCCAGGTAGGTGGGGTTGGGTTTCACAATGGTCTGGTCCAGGCCCTGGGCCATAAAGAACGGAATGTGCTAGGAAGCATCTGAGGAAGGGCTTAGAGAAAGCTTCAGAACAAGGGGAGAGATCATTAGGTGAAAGAGATGGTTTCCCCCTAGGTTTACAAATCAGAGGAGCAGGTTAGACATTCAGAGCTAGTGGGGGCATTGAGTAGAGATTCAAATATGTATATTGCTCAGTTGCCCCAAGGGCTGGAGAAGGGATGGGATCTGGCCCTGCCCCTCATGGAGGCCATTCTCTGGAGGAAGCTTGAGAGGGGACCACCAAATATCCCTTCCCAGGAGATGGGAAAACTACAATCTCACACAAAGCAGCCTGACCCCTGAGCTCCAGGGGCCCCCAAGTCCCTGCACAAGTGTGCAGAGGGGCTCCCAAGGGGCAGGGAGGCCAGGGAGCTGGTAGTAGTGGAGGGTTCAGGGTGGGTGGCATCTGTTAAAAGGGGACTTTCGCCCCAGAGCTCACCCCACATCTCCCGTCTGGGTTCTCTCAAGCCCCGCCCTTTCTCCCTCTCCCTTAGGGGGAACTGGTGGAGGAAGAGTTGGGGGTGGTGGTGTTAGGGGAGTAGGGGCTGCTGCTTGAGGATTCACTGTGTAGCCAAAGACCCCTGGTAGGAAAGGAAGGGCCCCCCCACCCTTTTCATCAGGTAGGACCATGTTGAGAGCAACTGGGAGAGCAGCCAAGTTGCTGAAGTTGTAAGGGTAGGCAGCAAGGAGCTGAGGGCCATAGACAAGTGGGTAGGGCTCAGGGTAGAAGGTGACTTTGGCAGCCCCCATCCCCTCCATCCGGTCCCCCTCACTAGCACCCCCTGGCCCCTCACTCCCAGATTTTCCCCTGCCACCTCCAGGTTCTCGGCTGCCCCCAATGAGGGCCAGTGGAAATTCCTGCACAGGTGGGTATGCATAGCTTCCCCCTCCTGCCATCACTGGGGGCTCCTCACCCCCAGAAATAACAGGGTCCTGGAGTGAGGCGGTCTCAGAAGCTTCTTCAGCAGCAGCACTCCCACCGCCTGCCTCCCCACTAGATGAGGAGACCTGCATCTCTTGGGGGGCCTCCTCCTTGATATCCCCTGGCCTGGTGCCAGCACTGCCCTTGGAATAGGCAATGACAGGTGTGGGGGTGCCCCCCGGCCGTTCAGCAGCGTGTCTCTGCCCATGTCGGCTCAGGGCAGCTGCTGTCTTACACACCTTGGCACAGTGGGGGCAGGTGAGGCGAGTGGAAGGCCTCCGTCCAGCCCGGGAGCTGTGGGAGCCCCCACTGTGGGCATCTTGGTGCTTTTGCAGCTTCCTCAGAGTGGCGAAGGTCTGGGCACAGTCCCCGCAGCGGTGCCTCCGCTCTGTGCGAGCACGCCCTGCTGGGCTCTCAGCTGCTGGGGTCTCTTCCCAGCTTCTCCTTTCCAGCTTCTGCCTCCAGCGTGGTGGCCGGCGGCCTCGGGGCAGTCCACTGCCACTTCCTGCAGCTCCAGCCTTACGCTTAGGCTTGTACGAGTAGTAGGGCCTCCAGAGCTGGTCCTCCCCACTAGCCTTTGATTCCTCCTCCTCATCATCCTCATCATCTTCCTCATCATCCTCACTCTCCTCCACTTCCTCTCCGCTCAGCTCCCCAGGACGAAGGTCAGTTTCTGAGATGCGACGCTTGACAATTGCCTCTTCCCCAATTCGCACAGTGATCTGACACAGTGGAGGTGGAGCCTGTAGCTGAGATGGGCCCCGGCCAGGCCCTGCAGGGGAACCCCCACCCCCGCCAATCCCACCCACTGGCTTGGCTGTATAAGTCAGAGTCCGCCCAGCCCGTGGATTCCGGCCTTTGGCCTCCTCTGTGGTGGTGGCTGTGGCTGTGGCTGGCCCTGCGGCTGTGGCTGGGCTGGTAGGTGTAGCTGTAGCTATAGGCTCTGGGGGAGGAGGTGGGTACTCCCGTTTCTTGGGAGGTCTTGGGGGAGCAGTGTAAGTGATGACCGAGGCAGTCTGGGACCCTCCAGTGCTGGCTGGCCCACCACCCACTCCACCACTGCTACTGCCCCCATGGACAATGACAGAGGGGGCTGGGTGAGCAAAAGTGATGACAGAGGGTGGGGGACCAGGTTCTGGGGCAGGTGGAGGCCCAGGTGGTGGGCTGGCTGGCATTGCCACAGGGGCCGGTGTGTTGAGGCTTGGAGAAAGGGGGCCCTCGGGGGCTCCCTGGCTGTAGGTCTTGTAGGGCCGCTTGGCTGCCCTCATGGGGAGGAGGCGGTACAGCTTGAGAGTGTTGAGCTTAGGCTTATAGCCTCCATTGGGTGTCTTCTCACTTGCTAGGAGGCCTGGGCTAATGCCATGGAAGGCTCGTTGGTGGGTCTTCAGATTATAATAAGTGACAAAAGTCTCCCAGCAGAAGATACACTGATACCTGGGCCAAGACAGCAGGGAATAGGGCAGGAACACAGCCACTTGAGTCAAGGTTCCTGAAGCCAGGGCCTCAGCTTCCCAGGTCCTCTATTGCCCTCCACACAAGCCTGTAACTTCCTGAGCCATTTGCTCACCCTCCTTTCCTGCTGCTTGTTTCACACTGTCATCCTGAGGAGGGGCACCATCCTAGATTGGCACTGCCCACCACCTGTGAGACTTTGGCCTCAGCTGTTCTGTCTGGGATCCACAAAGCCTTCTGAAGCCCAAATGATGGAATTGGAAAGTGATTTATAAACAGGGACACACTATGGACATGTAAAGCACCTGTTCTAAATATAAGCATTGCTGGGCATGCCCACATCCCTTCCTGTTAGGGCAACTTTCTCTTTCCTTCTAAGGGATGTAGCACAAGAGGTACTGACTGAGATCAGTTGAAGGATCTGGGGCTGAAGGGAGGCAGATGGGGGCTTGAGGGGGTGCAGGGCTAGTCTCAGGCTGACTCTGTAGGCCCCATGCACTGCCCATTCCCTCCCTGTCCCTATACCCTCTGCCCCCACCCCAGTACACTCACCTGCGCTCTCCAGTATGCCACACCTCGTGCTTAGTTCGGTACTCAGCCAGGGCAAACACCTTCTCACAGTAGCGGCAGGGGTACTTCCTCCGCCATGAGTGCACATTGCTGTGCCGCTTCAGGCTGGACAGTGTCACATAGGAACGCTCGCAAGCTGCACACACATACAGCACATGGCCACCCACCACCTTCACGACATGCTCAGGGCCACCTTGGAAGCCCACAGGTGGGGGCAAAGCTGAGGCATCCACTCCTGCAGGACCACTAGGACCAGAATCCCCAGCTCCCAGCCCTGTAGCCTCCTGAGTGCCACCCCCACGTCGGCACTGGGCCTCATGGGTCTGCAGCCGCTTAGGATGGATGAAGCTTTTTCCACATCGCGGGCAGGGAATGGACCGCCGGGGCAATGAGGACTGCAAGTCAGGGTCTTGGGCCTCAGCCCTGTCACCTTCCCACTCCGCAGGTGGCCTAGGCCCAGGCCCAAAGTTGTCATCTTCAGGCTGTGAGGTGGCCATGGGGGCTGGGGCAGGAGGGACCCAGGCATCGCCTCCCTCCCCTAGGCCCTGTAGGCGGGAGATGCCCAGACGCCGCCCTAAAGCGCCAATCTCTGCTACAGCTGCCCCATCCCCTCCACCGCCAGGTAGCGCAAGCCGGGCACTATATATGAAATTTAGAACATCAGAAAAGGCAGCTGCTGGGACCCCTGGGAGTTCCAGGACCCGAGGTGGGGATGAAGTAGGGGGAGAGGCTGGAGGAGGAGAGGAAGAGGAAGAAGAGGAGGAAGAGGAAGATGAGGAAGAAGACAAAGAGGAGGAGGAAGAGGCAGCTGTGGTAGCAGCAGGGTTGGGAGCTGAGCCCCCAGTAACTGAGGGGAGGGGCAGTGGGGCTGAAGTGAGCAGAGCCTCTCTGAAGAAGGGACTTGAAGCAGCCAGGACACTGCGGTGAGCAGGGAACTTGGTGTCTCCAGCTATGAGGGTGACATCACAGAAGAGGCCACGGAGCCGCTGCTCATTGAGCTGACGCAGGACGGCAGGGGCGTGGGATGGGTCCGTCACCTCTGCAGGAGGGGGCATGGCGCCAGCCTAGACAGCAGGAGAGGAGGCCAAGGAGAGTCTCAGAGGTTGGGGCAGAGGGCAGGGGCTCCTAAGATCAGGGAGGTAAACTGTGAGGAGTCAGGGCTGCTGGTCAAAAACTAGTGGGAGGCTGAATAACTTCAGGTCACAGAAGTTAACCCTTAGCCACCCAAGTCTGGCCAATGTCCTGGAGCAGTATGGCCTACTTCTTTTTTATTTTTTTTGAGACAGAGTCTCACTATGTCACCCTTGGTAGAGTACCGTGGCATCACAGCTCACAATAACCTCAAACTCTTGGGCTTAAGCAATTCTCTTGCCTCAGCCTCCCAAGCAGCTGGGACTATAGGCACCTGCCACGATGCCTGGCTATTTTTTTGTTGCAGTTGTCATTGTTGCTGAGCTGGCTTGGGCCGGGAACCTGCCAACCTCAGTGTATATGGCCAGCACCATAACCACTGGGCTACGGGCGCTGAACCAGTATGTCCAACTTCTGGGGCTGGAAAAGGCCAAGGATACCTCAGGTCATGGTGAAGGTCAAGGGGTCATGACCTCCAAAGTCACAGCCTAGAGAGCTAAGCAATGGAAAACTTTTCATTAGGAGTAGGAAGCTCCCATAACTACTGATGGCCATTTCACAGAACTTTCCAGCCCAGACAAAATAGCTGCCCTTGCTGGCCTGCTGCCTAGGGACTAATTTTTCCTAGCTATAGTCTTCTCAGCATCCTCTTACCTGAGAGCACAGCCAACATGGAGCAGAGCAGGGGATGGCTCAGCGAGTCCCTTCTTCTGGGCCTCTTCCTTCTGTGGAGAAACAAACCACGTCACGGGAACCTAAAAGAAGAGGCAGGAAAGGGTCCTCAGGAAAGGAACTGGGAAGGAAAGGACCTCAGGAAGTGGGAAGTGCCACAATGTTGGGGTCAGAAAGGACATCTGGGCTATTCAGCAAACTATGATGGAGTCTTGTTAGGTTACTTATTTAGTTGTGTCCAATCAGACCTAGGAGTTCATACAGATCTGCTGACCCACAGCAGTACAGCAACAAGATAATTTGCGTATTTCCAATTCACTTCAAAACAATATAGGGGCAGAGTTCAATCCCATAGGTTTAGGGAAGCCTGGCAGATCACTCTCAAGTCCCTTTGGTCCAATCTTGGGGCTCAGAGGAAATAAAAGATTTGCATGTTATCAAAATGGTCTTATTTACATATCAAAATATATTTGTGTGAGCTTAAATTTTTTTTTTTTTGCTACCTCCCCATCCCTATGGGCTCAATGCATGTGAGCTTTTTTATTGAAGCTAATTTTTTTTTGCCATTTTTGGCTGGGACTGGGTTTGAATCTGCCACCTTCGGCATATGGGACCGACACCCTACCCTTTTGATCCACAGGCGCTGCCTGAAGCTAATTTTTTTTTTTTTTTGAGACAGAGCCTCAAGCTGTCACCCTAAGTAGAGTGCAATGGCATCACAGCTCACAGCAACCTCCAACTCCTGGGCTCAAGTGATTCTCCTGCTTCCACCTCTCAAGTAGCTGGGATTACAGGTGCCTGCCACAATGCCCAACTATTTTTTGGTTGCAGCCATAGTTGTTTGGCAGGCCCAGGTTGGATTTGAACCCACCAGCTCAGGTGTATGTGCCTGGTACCTTAGCTGCTTTAGCCACAGGTGCTGAGCCTACTGAAGCTAATTTGGTAGATATTCAAATTAGGAGGGGACCACATTACATACCTCAAGCCCCATAAAACTTAGATGGGGTTTCTGACCCAGCTGCCCAGGTGACCCCTGACTCAAACACACACCACCAACTTTTTCCAGTCTCCAGAGGGCACTAGAAAGGCCACCAAACCAAGAGTGAGGCAGCTTGGGTGCTACTCCTTATTAAGACCTGGTATCTGGCTTGGCGCCTGTGGCTCAAGTGGCTGAGGCACCAGCCACATACACCTAAGGTGGCAGGTTTGAATCCAGCCCGGGCCCGCCAAACAACAATGACAGACCCAACCAAAATAGAGCTGGGCGTTGTGGCGGGCACCTGTGGTCCCAGCTACTTGGGAGGCTGAGGAGACTCGCTTGAACCCAGGAGTTGGAGGTTGCTGTGAGCTGTGATGCCAAAGCACTCTACCCAGGGGGACAGCTTGAGACTCTGTCTCAAAGAAAAAAGACCTGATAGCTTAGGGACTTTGGCTTTAAAAGGGGAGAATTTCAACCCCTACCTCAACTTTTTTTTTTGAGACAGTCTCAAGCTGTCGCCCTGGGTAGAGTGCCATGGCAACGTCATAGCTCACAGCAACCTCCAACTCAGACTGAGGCGATCCTCTTGCTTCAGTTTTTTGTATTTTTAGTAGAGACGGGGGTCTCACTCTGGCTCAGGCTGGTCTTTTTTTTGAGACAGAGTCTCAAGCTATCACCCTGGGCAGAGTGCCATGGCATCACAGCTCACAGCAACCTCCAACTCCTAGGCTCAAGCGAGTCTCCTGCCTCCACCTCCCAAGTAGCTGGGACCACAGGTGCCTGCCACAACACCCGGCCATTTTTTGGTTGCAGCCATCATTGTTGTTTGGCGGGCCCGGGCTGGGGATTCGAACCCGCCACCTTAGGTGTACGTGGCTGGTGCTTAGCCGATTCAGCCACAGGTGCCGAGCCTATAACAAAGTTTGAGGGAGCCACATTTCACATCTGTTTTTTTACACAGATGGATAATATGATGATATCATAACAAAGTTTGAGGGAGGCACATTTCATCCTATTTATGAACTACAAAAGGATCATGAACCCATACTGACTGGAATGAATTCGTGGGATTCTAAGGGCCTGGAATAGGAAGGATTTCCTCCAGAGAGAATTTGTTCCTGCTAGGAGCCAGAGATACTAGTAATCTGGGAGTCTAAGTTTGTTCTCCCCAACCATGCGGTGGTTACAGGCTTAGTATTTTAGTAGCAGGTTTGAAGTAGGGATTTGGTTCCTAGTTTTTTATTTTTCTTTCCTCACAAATCAGAATCCAATTCATTATTGTTGATTTTTTTATGTTGGCTTTGGAAAATTGTCCTAATTTTTTTTTTTTTT
>CAUYQV010045034.1:0-12244 GCA_963574575.1 Galagoides demidoff | reverse complement strand
ATCACAGCTCATAGCAACCTCCAACTCCTGGGCTCAAGCGAGTCTCCTGCCTCCGCCTCCCAAGTAGCTGGGACCACAGGCGCCCGCCACAACGCCCAGCCATTTTTTGGTTGCAGCCATCATTGTTGTTTGGAGGGCCCGGGCTGGGGATTTGAACCCGCCACCTTAGGTGTACATGGCTGGCGCCTTAGCCGATTGAGCCACAGGCGCCGAGCCATGATTTATTTTTTAATGTTTTTTTTTTTTATTGAGGTCTAATTTACATGCCACGAAATTCACCTGTTTTAAGTGAATAGTTTGATGAGTTTCAGTAAATTTATGCAGGTACGCCGGAGGGAACTGGTCTTTGAGCTGACATCCAAAGGAGGAGAATGATTTAACTAGGCAAAGGAAGAAAAAGATGGCTGAGGCGGAGATGACGGCATGAGCCCCTGCAGGGATTAAGGCACATCCAGGGAACTTGGGTTAATTCTGAGTCATTATGTGGGCAGGATATGTCACCACACTTCATTCACTATAGTTCATGTTTCATATATTCTTCAAAACATTTAAAAGTCAACAGCATTTTAATGCCTGAATGCATAAGCTCTGGTTATATGAAACACTTGTCTAGAACTACTCTGTCCCTGATGGTTTATACAGGTTTTACTATAACAATAAGTAAATATTAGGATGGTAAAATTCAGAATGGTCCCTGAGGGAGAATAAAATTGTAATAAAGTTCCTTCTTTTTTCAGGTCTTGTTTCAATGAGAATGTAAAATACCTGTACTGTGTGTTTTCTGATGAAGTCCTTGATTTATTTCCCTTTAGAAAAACACACCTCAACAAAGTGAGAATGAGAAGGTAATTCGGAGGTAGAAGAAGGGAATGGAATTATACTCAGAAATATGTCTTCATGCAAACTTAGAATCTGAAAAAAAATCCAGTTAGCCAAAATGCAAAAAGTCTGTTTCCATGTGTGAGGTATCCAAGAGGCTCTCTCAGGACTTCTGGGGGACATTGGAAATCCCTGGCATATATGAGCTCTGTGTTAGTTA
Source organism: Galagoides demidoff (assembly GCA_963574575.1). NCBI lineage: Eukaryota > Metazoa > Chordata > Mammalia > Primates > Galagidae > Galagoides > Galagoides demidoff. Next base: position 11,205 of record CAUYQV010045034.1, on the reverse strand, counting down.
GGGTAGGTGAGGCCATGCTGCTATAACAAAGAAACCCCTTCTTCTCAGTGGCTTCATGTAGGCTTGATGTAGGTCAAGTGGCTCTTGTGGTGGTCTAAGGGATCTAGGCTCCATTCATCTTGCAATGGTGTCATCTTCATTAGGTGGCCTCAAAATTTTAGAGGAAGAAAGGGTGTGGAGGATGACTGAAGGGGTTTTTTGGCCAGGCCCAGAAATGGTATCTGCATTCCTCCAGCTTACACCCCTCCGGTCAGAACCCAGTAATGTTGGCTCCATCTGCATGCAAGGGAGGTTGGGAAATGTAGTTTTCCAGGGAGCAGAAAATACAATGAGATTTGGTGAACATACAGTATTATCTTTGCTGCAAGTTCTTAATTCTTTCCTAATTATAAAAGAGTACATGCTTGTGATGCTCGTGGTTAATGATTGAAATGTAGTTGTATAAAGACTAAACGAATCACTGCCCCTAACTTCTACTCCCTGTGTATCAAACCATGCTGCTCTCTGTATTCCACACACATGGACCGAAGACCCATTTTGGGGGGGGAGGGCAGAGTCTCACTTTGTTGCTGTGGCATCATAGCTCACCTCAAATTCCTGGGTTCAGAAGATCCTCCTGCCTCAGCCTCCCATGTAGTTGGGACTACAGGCACCTGCCATGACACCTGGCTAATTTTTCTACTTTTAGTAGAGATGGGGTCTCATTCTTGGTTAGGCTGGTCTCAAACTCCTGAGCTCAAAGGATCCTCCTGCCTCAGCCTCCCAGAGTGCTAGGGTTAAAGGCATGAGCCACCACACCGGTCAGGAAGACCCATAGGACATTTTCCTTCTAGTATTGCTGAGAAAGGCCTGAGTGAACTATTCATCCAGGAAACACTGCAGGTTGATAGAGCAGTGAGAGTATTTTGCTGGGACTTAAGGTGCGGTGTTTTGGTTTATTTTTTCTTGCCTGAGTGTGGTCCTTGGGAGGAGCTGCAGTGTCAGAGAGACCTGGGTTTGGACCTGGCTCTACCTCTCACCATCTGTGTGACTTTGGACAAGCTGGAAACTCTTCTGAAGTGTTATTTGCCTCATATTTAAAACAGAGACCTGGCATCTATCCCACGTGGTATTTGCGATACTACACAAGGAAGTCTCCTCTTAAGTCTCCCAGATTTCTGGGCACCTGTGATGTCTCAGTATCCACAACTAGAAACCAAGCCAGCTAGTGCTTAAAATGTGTTCAGTGTGACCAAGAAGCTGGGGTAGTCCTGGGGCACAAAACAAAATACCATATGATAGGAAAGGAAGAGAAAATACAGACTGGAAAATGTTAGCAGGCCACTGAGGATCTGGAGCATTCATTCGAGAAGGAAAGGAGATGTACAGGGGAATGAGGGTGGGAGATGTGGAAGTTATTAGAAACACGTTGAGACTGATGAGGCCACTTTGATACCAATTTGCCTGTTCATTAATTATGCAGAGTTCCCACCAACAGCGGCAGAGTCCTGCTGTGGCAGATCTTGGTTTTAATGACCCAGTGGAACAAAATGTTCGGTGCTGCTCAATGCTCGGAGGTAGCAGTGTCCCCAGGGGAGGGACTGGGGCTGCTCAGAGCTTTCGTTGTTTTGCAGTTTAATGCAACGATGGTCTGGAAATCTAGAAGCACAATTAAAGGCAAGTATCAAATCTTGCCTGTTGCGAGGGTGGTGGGAAGAAACAATAACCAAAAGGTTAAACCCAGAAAGGTCGTATTGAAGAACTCAGCAAAAAGGAGAGAGGACAGGGACTCAAACTTGGAAGCTTTGGCATTTCTACAAAATTGAAAAAGGATTTATCGGTACATGTCTGGTCGGAAATAGCAGGGATCTCTTTAGGTATTTCAAACAGAGAGGGATTTAATAGAGGGAATTGAGTTACAAAGCTGTAGGAAGGACTGAGAGAGCAAAAAAAAAAATGGGAAAAGTGCATCCCCCGGAGGTTAGAAACCCTAGGGACACATATTCCAAGTAGTTAAACTCTGGACATTAAAAGCTTCTTATCTTCTGATGTGTTTAGAACGCCTCTGTAGTTTTCCTGGTCTTTGTCCAGCCTATAACGAAGGGTGAAATTATAACCTCAAGGCTTTGGCTCGGTGCCTGTGGCTCAATGGGCTAAGGCGCCAAACACGTACACCTAAGGTGGCGGGTTCGAATCCCCAGCCCGGACCGGCCAAACAACAATGATGACTGCAACCAAAAAATGGCCGGGCGTTGTGGTGGGTGCCTGTAGTCCCAGCTACTTGGGAGGCTGAGGCAGGAGACTCGCTTGAGCCCAGGAGTTGTAGGTTGCTATGAGCTGTGATGCCATGGCACTCTACCCAGGGGGATAGCTTGAGGCTCCATCTCAAAAATAAAATAAAATAACCTCAAGGCTTTTACAACATGTGATACCCAGTAGATGCTCAAGGTGATGGCAATGGCGTGGAGTAAGCAACATGCCTGCTGTGAGAACTGGCTTGAAAAACTGGGGCCGTTGGTTGCTCCCTTGGTGTCACCGTCCTCTGAGTCACATAAACCAAGGTTTTGCACATGGTACCTCTCTTCTTAGGCACATTTTGGGGGGAGGGTGGACCTGTGCTCTATTTAGGTGGTGAGTCTCCTGTCCTGAAGAGTCACATCTGATGGCAGGGCTGGCAAATAGTTTTGTGGACTATTTGGATTCCGTGAGTTTTCGAAAGAAAGTGATCTGGGAGGTGCATAATAGTGACTTTGTGGCAGGGCATGGTGAGGGGCATACTCTGGTTCTCCCTCAGGGACACCTCATTTCCTGGGCTCCTCCATCTTCCTGCTCTCCTGGGTTGTCATTTCCTTCTTTCCCACTGATATGGTTTGGGTGTGTGGCCCCTGCAAATCTCAAGTTCAAATTTGATCCCCAGTGTTGGAGGTGGGGCCTGGTGGGAGGTGTCTGGGTCAGAGGAGTGGGTCTCTCATGAAGGGCTTGTGTCCTCCCCATGATAATGAGTGACTTCTTGCTTTGTTAGTTCACAGGAGAGCCTGGCACCGCCTCTTCCCTAATTCTTTGTCCCTTCTTTTGCTGTGAGATGTACCTGTCTGCGCTTAGCCTTCCGCCTTGATTGGAAGCTCCCTGGAGATCTCACGGGAAGCTGATGCTGGTGCCTCATTTACAGAACCTGTGGAGCTGTGAGCTGGATAGGCCTCTTTCTTTATAAATTACCCAGCCTCAGGTATTTCCTTTATAGCATTCCGAAGGGACCAGGACACCCACTTAGGTCAGCTCCTTCAGCACTGTCCCTCCAGGCCTTCACTGGACAAGGTGCTCCTGCCGTCCTGACTCTTTCTGTCCACATCGTCCGCCTTTGTGTAACACACATGGCATTAGTAGGAAGCTCAAATACGTCCCAGCTGAACTTGCCATTACAATAGCTCTCTCGGCAGGGTCCGTCATTCTTGTGACAAGGCTCTAAGTGTACCCAGCTTTTCTGTTGTTAAGTCCCTCCTTGTACTCTGGAGCAGGCGGATTGGGCATTTTCAGAGTGACGGATGTCTCTCCTTCGGCATTTATCCTTTACCTAAGCTGGAAGATTCTGCATCAAGAAACAAATGCTTGGCTCAGTGCCTGTAGTTCAGTGAGTAGGGCGCCGACCACATACACTGAGGCTGGAGGGTTCGAGCTCCGCTTGGGCCTGCTAAACAACAATAACAACTGAAACAACAACAACAAAATAGCTGGGCATTGTGGCGGACACCTGTAGTCCCAGCTATTTGGGAGGCTGAGGCAAGAGAATCGCTTAAGCCCAAGAGTTTGAGGTGGCTGTGAGCTGTGATGCCACAGTACTCTACCGAGGGCAACATAGTGAGACTCTGTCTCACAAAAAAAAGAAAAAAGGAAGAAAGAAAGAAATGCTTCCTTAATTCTATGCCTAAGAGTTGTCCAGTCTCCCTAGAGTAAGGTCAAGTTCTCTGTCTTAAGGGGCTAATTCCAGACTCTGCAAGGTATCCCACATGCTTCCTGATCTACCCCTGTAGGCACGGGGTTGTTCTTTTTTTTTTCTTGAGACGGAGCCTCAAGCTATACCCCTGGGTAGAGTGCCATGGCATCACAGCTCATAGCAACCTCCAACCTCCAATTCCTGGGCTCAAGCCATTTTTTGGTTGCAGCCATCATTGTTGTTTTGGCGGGCCCGGGCTGGGGATATGAACCTGCCACCTTAGGTGTACGTGGCTGGCGCCCTAGCTGATTGAGCCACAGGTGCCGAGCCGCCACCGGGCTGTTCTAAACCAGTTTCACTGGTAGCTTCTCCTGTCCCGTCTCCCCAAGGAATGTGAAATCCTAGGCCACTTCCTAAGCAATGTGCTCAGGAAGCTGACTGCTACCTCTTCTGAATGTGATGGCTAAGGAGGCCAAGACTCAAGATTTCAGGGATGGAGGAGGCGGAAGGAAGGAAAGGGCTTGATGAGCTCTCACCTCCGGTACTGAGAAGAGAACATTTCCTAATCACTAGAGGTGACTCCTATCGCTGGAAAGAGCACTGAGATGAGTCTGCATAATTAATTGTAATAAACAGTACTCTTCTACCATATATTTCCTAGTTACCTATTCATAATTTGTCATCCCTGGAAGCCCAAACTATTCCCTTCTCTATGTCTCTTATCACTTCACAGTTTATCACCCTTTGTTAAAATGGCATACAAGCCCCTGAGTCTGACCACTTCTCTGGTCTTCTTTTCTGTGAGGCTCCCCACACAGGTAAAAATATCAACATCAAACAAAAGTTTTATGCTTTTTCTTTTGTTAATTTGGCTTTCCTCAGTTTAATTTGCAGCCCTCAGTAACCGAACAGAAGAGGATAGAAAAAGTTTTTTCTTCCTCTAAATAGGGAACATGGAGACTGAGGATCACTTTCTTCCTGAATTGCTCTCAAAGTGGAGATTTCCAATGGCAAACAAGCTGCACCTTTCTGCTTTTAAAATCTGGAGGGATCTCTGGAATTGATCTTCAGAAGGCCAGGCAGCAAGGCGTTACTAAGATGAGTTTGTCATTCATAATAATGATTATTTGACTTGTCAGTACGGTGATTCCTTGCCTCTAAGGTATTGCTCCCCCCCTTTTTTTTGTCCTGGTGCCACCCCCATGCAGCTGGTACAGGAATAGAGCCCAGAGCTCGGAAGCCCTGAGGTGGCCCAAATCACCCCTACACCCTCACCCCAGGAGAGCCTTTATCAAGCCCAGTTCCCACTTGGTGAAATGACCCACCAGCACAGCACAGAACAGGAGAGCCAGCAGAGGGGTACTGCCGGGACGTATGATCACCCTAGCGAGTGAGGGCCCCTGGCAGGGGCTCTACCAAGGGATATGACCTGCCAAACCGGTTTGTAAACCAGCTCTAGCCGCTTGGGGTGGCTGTGGTGTGTCAGGATGAACACAAATCTGGATGCTCAAACAATTCCCTTGATGTTTGGTTTTCTTTTAACTTAAGAAAGTCTTTCGCCTTTCTTCCCTTTTTATCTGCTGTGCAGCTGGTTCTCAGATACGCTCAGCCCAGCTTATTTATCTTGCAAGCCTCAGAGGGCTCCCTCTTCCCTGACCCCGCCCCTTGCTCCTTTCCGAGTCGATTACATCTCTCCTTGGTAATGGGGTTTTGACTGGCCCTTTGTGTAATGCTAAGCCTCCGTGAGACCAGAATATTCTCCCCTTATTTTTTATCAGGTGCTTTTATTTCCTGAGCTGTTTTTGCAAGTGGGCATGTGTCTGATTTTGCTCCTGGTTGGCAAAGGGAGCCGGTATTCAGGGAGAAGATTGGATGCCGTGGTCTGTCAATTGGTCTTTAAAAGAAATAAGCAGAAGTTGATCACATGCTGAAGCTCGGGGACAATGCCGAGCTGCCTCCCAAGAGGCCAATCAATTTCAATTAAGGAGATTAAAAGTCCCGAGCACAGAGAGCTCGGTCACATGTTTCTGGATGCCTCCTTCCTCCGGCAGCCTGAAGCAGGCACTGAGCTCCAGACACAAAAGGAAAAGCCAGTCGAAGGGGCTCGGGGTTTCCTCTTGGGGCTCTTCCGGCAGTTTGGCTGAACCTTCTTACCTATGCAAGGCTGACTTGCTCAGTGTAGGATGTCCCCAAACCCATGAAATATCCGCGTGGCTCTGGACCTATGCCACTGTGCCACCTAGCCCCAGCCCAACCCTAAGCAAAGCTGACACCTCCCCCCTCCAACACACACACACATCTCAGTGGACACAGCTGACTGTGGTGTTCCATAGCCCTGCCTCTGCTCTGCTCTCTAGGCGGCCTCCTGGCTGGGGAACTAATTCTCCCCACTGGATCTTCCTCCTACACTGGTCACTCCAGACCCTTTAGGGGTTAGGAGTGGCAGAGGAGGGAGGGGGAAGCCTGGCCAGGGCCTGGTTGAGAAGGAGGTAGACAAGGGGGCTTTGGCATCACACAGCCCTGCAGCTGGATCTGTAAAGTCGACAATTAAGTTGGAGGACTCATCTTAGGGAAAATGCTGCATACCTGATTGCTGGATATCCCTGTGGTCACCTCACGGACTCCTCTAGGGAAGCCGTGCATGGTGCCAACACCTAGTCCACCCTTCAGAGCAATGTTAGAACTCTTTTTCTGGAATGGCCAGCAGAGCTGTTGTACAAATTCTGACAATTAAGTTTGTGACCTCCTCCTAGAAAAGGTGCCATATACCCCATTACTGACCGTCAGTGTGGTCACCTTTGAAGTACTCCCCATGGCCATCCGGAGACCCAATGATATTCAGCAATGAGATAGGGAGCCATATCTAGCCATATCCATCCTTTTCTAGGATGAGTTCACAACTTTTTTTTTTGAGACAGAGTCTCACACTATCATGCTGGGTAGAGTGGCATGGCGCTGTAGCTCACATCAACCTCAAACTCTTGGGCCACGTAATCTTCTTATCTCAGCCTCCTGAGTAGCTGGGACTACAGGTGCCTCCCACCATGCCTGGCTAGTTTTTAGAGCTGGGGTCTCACTCTTGCTCAGGCTGGTCTCTAACTCCTGAGCTTAAGCAATCCTCCACTCATCTCAGCCTCCCTGAGTGCCAGGATTACAGGGGTGAGCCACTGTGCCTAGCCTCAAGTTCACAAAGTTAATTGTCAGACCTTGTATCTCTGACTCTTATTTTTTTTTTTTTTTTTTTTTTGAGACGGAGCCTCAAGCTATCCCCCTGGGTAGACTGCCATGGCATCCCAGCTCATAGCAACCTCCAACTCCTGGGCTCAAGCGAGTCTCCTGCCTCCGCCTCCCAAGTAGCTGGGATCACAGGCGCCCGCCACAACGCCTGGCCATTCTTTGATTGCAGCCATCATTGTTGTTTGGCGGATCCGGGCTGGGGATTCGAACTCGCCACCTTAGGTGTACGTGGCTGGCGCCCTAGCCGATTGAGCCACAGGCGCTGAGCCTGTATCTCTGACTCTTATTGGCTCTCCCTCGGCACTGAGTTTAAGCATGAGGTCAACTTTTGTTTATTTCTTTGTAAGACCAGTGGACACACCATGACATCCGATCTGACTCCAGGCATCCAGGTGAGCTTTACTTTCTGCGTTTATTAAAAAAGAGCATTCACGGGGTTCTTGCCAGGCTCACAGGAGAAGCTCGTACTATCCTCTAGCCAGCCCTGTACTGCAGACAGCTGTGTAGTGACACTGGGCAGGTGGACGGCTAGCCAAACGCCTCACCAGCTCCTCATCTGCTATGGTCTGAATGTTTGCATCCCCCAAATTCATACACTGAAATCCCCACCCACACTGTGATGGTGTTAGGAGTGTGGCCTTGGGGGGTGATTAGGTTATGAAGGGGGAGCTCCCATGAATGGGATTAGTGCCTTTCTAATAAACAGGCCTGAGAGGGTCCCCTCCCCACTTCCATCATGTGAGGACACAGGAGCCAAAACACGAGGCCTTGCCACACGGGATCTGCTGTGATCTGGGACTTCTCAGCTTCCAGAACTGTTACATTTTTGATGATGGGAACTACCCAGTTTACAGTGTTCTGTTATAGCAGGACTAAGATGCCTTAGCCAGTTTGTGTATGGTGAAGGTTTGATGGACACTCTGTGAGCTGTGACCACCATGCAGACGTCAGTTTGTGGGTAGCACAGGGCAGGAGTGAAACAGGCCCGAGGGGGAGGCTTGTGGGGGGGGGTGGGGAGGGTGGGGGTAAGGGGGGTAGGAGGGGCTGAGGTTATGGCCCAGTCTGGTTGGGCCTTGAGGGCAGGAAGGAGGAGAAGCATTTCCACAGGGGAGTAGCCCCAGGCTGTTGGAAGCCACAGGTATTTGTTGGGCAGGCAAGTTAAGTGGGCTGGTGGAAGCCAGACAGATAGAGGCCTGGGGCCAGCCTCTTTAGGGACTGGCTATTCCCCATAGGGGCTTTTCCTTCTCTCTGCTTCTTGTCTTTGGCTGCTTTCCTGTTAACAGGACAGCCTCAGGAACTCAGGAACAGGGGGCAGGGTTCTATTTGCTTGTATTTCAGTCTATCTGGCTGCTTGTCTGGTTATCAAAAGGGTAGGAGAAGTGACTGCTCCAAGACTACAGGGGAGTAGCAGAACCCCAGGCCCTCCTGGCCTGACAGGTGCTGGGAGTCTTACACAGTTGACTGAAGTCACAGCATCCTGCTGTCCAGTCTGGAGGCTTTTCTCCTGTACCCCTAGTGTCCTCCCTGACCATTCTCTCCAAATAACTGAGAAATGAATGGCAAAGCTATAGGGTTACTTTTGTTGTAAAGATTGGGAATGGCTGTTTACAAACTTGGAAAGCATCCGGACCCTTTTCTATCTAAATCAACAGCAAAAGTAAGTCTTGTGCAGATCACACTATATATTAAAAAAATGATACTTTTCTTGATGTAAATTTATTTTACACAGGTGGAGACACGGAACTTACTATTTATTTCAAAGAGGCAACTACTGCTATCCAGAGCTGAAAGATTGCTAAGAAAGGAGGCAGTGGGTTTCCAAAAGGAATCCTGGTCTCTGAGAGGGTTGTGAGAAGAAGGGGATGTGAGCCCCCTTCTCCCTGGGACAGAAGCCCGTGGGAGGGGCTGGGGAACCCAGTTGCAGAAGGGTGTGGGCTGGACTCAGCTCCCTATGTCCTGGGAATTGGTTTGGCCATGTCATGTCATGGGAACACAGGCTAATTTTGGTAAAGACCCACAGGAAGAACTGTCTACCGGTTGAGGTCATCTCAGATACACTATGTGGGGTGTCATGGGCACAGCCAGGGTCCCAGTCAGCTCCCTCTTCTGTAACAAAATAACAGACCAGGTGGCTTCCATGACAGACACTGATTTCTCATAGTTCTTAAGGCTGGAAGGTTGAGGGGAGGGGAGCATAACTCAGCCCTTAACAGCCCTTCACCTTACTGGCTTCAGTTTCATCAGCAGGAAAATAAGGGGTGAGGCTGAGAACCCCCAAATTCCTCCTGAGCTTCAGCATGTTAAGACTCAGCCTAGAACTGTGCTCAGCCTTCCAAGTGACGCTGACCTAGGGCGTGTCACGTAATCTTCCCAGATAGAAATTTATTTATATAGCACAGGTAATAAAAATAACTTCTATTTGTCCCTGTAGGTGTTCGGAGCCTTAAGTGACGGTTGCCACGATGATGTATTACAAAACCAAACGAATTGCTCCTTAGGACGGGCAATCCACAGCAAGAAAAAACAGGTTTTCAAAGCAAGAGGAGGAGATTGGAACGCCTTCTTAACAACATTGCTTTATCGATGCAGTGCAAACAAACTATGTTAGAATCTATTGATTCTCTTTGAGATCTAATAATATGTTTTATTCAGATCTTATTCACAGACCACTTCCTCCATGGGTCTTTCATAGGGACTGAAATTGACCAGTTACAAACGGTTCTACCATCCTTTGAAATCACTGAAGCAGACGTGTTTTAGCATACAAAAGACAGCAAGCTTTCTTTGGGAAACTAGACCTATTTGCAAAACATATCTCAACTTCTAAACAAAATTGAAAACTGCCTGAGACCAGCGTGGTGGCTCTTGTCTGCAATCCTAGCACTCTGGGAGGCCCAGTGGGGTAGATTGCTTGAGCTCAGAAGTTGGAGACCAGCCTGAGCAAGAGTGAGACCCCGTCTCTACCAAAGATAGAAAAACTAGCTGAGCGTTGTGGTGATTATAGAGTCTTGAGGCTAATCAGATTCAGGACCAGTTCCTATTGACACCCGTGAGCAAATAAAAAATCCAGAAGGAGAGAAGCAACACAACTTAAAGAAACAAAGCTGTTCCTTTTCCTTTTTTAAAGCCTTGAATCCATATTTATATCACTGAGTCAAATTATTTATACATATACTATAGGTTTTGCATTCCCGGAATTTGTTAGCATCCAGAGTATGATAAATTGTACCTGACTTATTTGTGAAAAATCACCTAAATTTTTTTTTTCTTTCCAGTGGGGATATATGTAGATGACGCCTGGTGGGGCTGATTGAAACTGTTCTTCCAGTGTGCAGCCAGAAATCTGGGTATGTAGATTCATGATGGATAGTGAAGAGTTGAACCTTTGGTGCTTCCCAAGTTATTCCCATCTGAACCTCGTTTTCTTCATTTCTAGCTCAGGTTCTGAACTCAGAGTTTTCTGTAAATATTAAACGGCAAAATGCACGCGGAGATACCTGCCTGAGCCCTCCCAGGGTTAACAGTCCAATAAATGTCAGCTTTTATGTCATCATTATTACAGAGAATCTTTGCATGTTTGTATTTCATCTGTGGAAAAGAATTAAATTTGCGGGGGGCGGGGGGGGGCGGGAAGAGTAAGTCTCAGGCCTCCCTAGTGTGGGCTCCCATCAGTCCTAAAGACGGAGGTTTCCTCTGCCTCCCCGCTCCCTGCCAGAGTTGGCAAGAGAAAGGGGAGGTTAGTGGAGCAGAAACACACAGACATCTCGCTTTTTCTGTCTTTCCCCGTGTAGTTTCAGTATTTGGCTTAAAGATCAGCAGGCCCGGCTCAGCGCCTGTGGCTCAATCGGCTAAGGCGCCAGCCACATACACCTAAGGTGGCAGGTTCGAATCCCCAGCCCGGGCCCTCCAAACAACAATGATGGCTGCAACCAAAAAATGGCCGGGCGTTGTGGCGGGCACCTGTGGTCCCAGCTACTTGGGAGGCGGAGGCAGGAGACTCGCTTGAGTCCAGGAGTTGGAGGTTGCTATGAGCTGTGATGCCATGGCACTCTACCCAG
>CAUYQV010045032.1:0-16660 GCA_963574575.1 Galagoides demidoff | reverse complement strand
CCCCCCCCCCCCCCCCCCCCCCCCCCCCCCCCCCCCCCCCCCCCCCCCCCCCCCCCCCCCCCCCCCCCCCCCCCCCCCCCCCCCCCCCCCGTCTAGGGCAGGAATCTGGCCAGAAGCCCAAGGTCGAGTCTGGCTGTCAGTGACAACAAGAAGAGAAAACAAGTCTGTGGCCCAGACAGAGTCACCAGGTCTGAAGGCAGCAGGAGGGCACTGGGAAGGACAGGAGAGAAAGTGACCCCATGCCCAAAACATAATGGCTACCGGATACTGGGTTTCTTCTCTGTCCCTGTCATCCACTTCTGTTATTTCCAGTCTGTAGATCGCCAAAATGTAGGAGCTGTTATTCCTGTTTTATGCATAAGAAATCAGAAGCCCAGAAAGGTGAAAAGACATGACCCGCAGAGTTAGTGTAAGGCGAACCCAGATTAGTCTGACCCCTAATTGTAGGGCACCAGCAACCAGAAAGACCAGTAAGCCCAGTCAAGAAAGGGCAGCCAGAGCAGAGAGAAGCAGGTAAATCTACAGTAGCACTGTTGCCAGGCCTGGCAGGCCAAGCAGGGTACTGATGTGTCCTGTCTGGGTCCTGCTCTCTCTACACAGGCAGCAGCAGGGCAAGAACCCAGCATCCCAGGCTTCCTGGGGTTGGTGCTGGTCCCTTGGCTTCAGGTAACTCCTGAATCAAAAAAATGGAGTGACTGAAGTCATGCTGTCCAGATTTGATTTCCTTTGACAGCTTCATTGTGCTTGGGTCACTAATAAATTCCGTGTGGGTATTCTTGGGAAGCTAACAAGTTTAGGAAACAAAGTATGGCATTTAGAGCCATTTTCTCTGTCCTCAGGAAGATCCCCATGGGCTTAGGCACCTATGCATGTGTGACATGCAAGCCTCAGATGTTAATATCATATATGGAAATAATAAAATGGAAATGTGTGGGAGTAGAGGGGCAGGGACACTTGGTTCTTAAGCATATTCTAGGTTGGAACAATTAAAGTTCCGACTGATGTTAAGTTGGCTAAAGTGTCAGTGTCTGGCAGATGCAATGGAGGTTGGCAATGGTAGGAGTCCACCCCTGGTGCACCCTGCTGGGAGCCAGCACCCCAGGCCTGGCAGGAGAAGACGGATCCAAATACACACTCATCTCTTTCTTTCCCTGGAAGCAAATGCAGAAAGCTTTTTGATGCTGCCTTCTCCTTCTTATACTCCCTTAGACTGCCCAGTGGGCTCCTGCCCCAGGCCTGCCTCCGCCCTGTCCCCCATGTCTCCTTGTAGAGTCCCACAAGATGCACGAGGAGCATCTGCTGGTGGGGCGCCCAGCACCCTGGCTGTGCGTCACCCCTCCACCTGGCGTTTTCTCTCACCTCCAGAGGCTTGGAAGGGGACAGGGCAGATTAGGCTCTCCCCCCTCCACACCATTCACACATACACCCACCACCATCCCAAGAGGAAAAAAAAAGTAAAACAAAAACAAAAAAAAAATCTTTTGTACAGAGATATATTTTTATTATACAAAGTTTGTACAGTACCAAAAAAGAAAGAAAAAAGGTGTAAATTTTTTTTCATTATCGTAGGTAAATGATAGTGGAAGCCTTTTTTGTAAATGTAATAAAATGTATAAATATGGTTTTCAGAAAACATCGAGTGCTGTAAATATGTAATCTACACACCTTCTTGGCCTGTCTGCAGTATATACATTTAATTTATCTGTCTCTGTATATGAGGCTTCCCCCTGGGGTCCTGCATTATGGTACTTTCCTGAATTTGAAAGCAATTTTAAATTTTTTGAATTCAAATAAAATATAAATTTTTGCATTGGTTTTCTTACATTTTTATGACCTCTTTTATGACTAGGGCCACATGTTTGTTGGGGGGACGGGTGGTCATACATATTTGAGACTAAAACCAAGAGTGGAAATGTGGAAGCGTCTTTCTTAATTGCATAGTGTTGCCACTGCAACATGCTGGGGGCTCCCAGGAAAACCGATAACTGGATACACCATATACAAAAGTTAACTCAAAATGGATCAAAGACCTAAATGTAAAGCCTAAAACTCTACAAAGGGGAAAGCTTCACAGCATTAGATTTAGCAATGATCCCCTGGATATGACACTAAGTCTATAAGTGACAAAAGAAAAAATAGATAAATGGAACCACATCAACATGAACAACTTCTGTGATCAAGGGACACACATCAATGGGCATCTTGTGGGACTCTACAAGGAGCAAAAAGGCAATCTATGAATGGGATAAAATATTTGCAAATCATATATCTGATAAGGGGTTAATGTCCAGAATAGGTAAAGAATACCTACAAAAGACTTAGTCATTTCTATGTGTATGTGTGTGTACATATAAATAAATGGCCAATAAGCACATTGAAAAGATGCACAACACCACTGATCATTAAGGAAATACAACTCAAAACCCCAATGAGATACCAGCTTATACCCAACAGGATGGCTGCCATCAAAAAAAGGAAAAGAAGAAGATGAGGAGGAGGGGGAGAAGAAGAAGCAGAAAGAAAAAGAAAATAGCAGGTGCTGGTGAGGATGTGGAAGAATTGGGAAATGGAACCGTTATGTCCCATTGGTGAGAATATAAAATGGTGCAGTCACTATGGAAAACAGTATGGCGGTTCCTCAAAAAAATTAAAAGTAGAATTACCATGTTATCCACTAATTCTACTTCTGTGTATATACTGGAAAGAATGAAAAGTAGGGCCACAAAAAGATATTTGCATGCTCATGTTGGTAGCAGCATTACTCGCAAGAGCCAAAAGGTGGAAGCAACACGATGTCTGTGCAGGTGCAGGGGAATAGTAACCTTAGAAAGGTGGGGAACTTGGATGCCTGCTGCACTGTGGGTAAACCTTAATGACATTATGCTAGGTGGAATGAGCCAGTCACAAGAAGACAAATACCGTGTGATTCCACTTCAACGAGGTACCTAGAGCAGTTGAATTCATAGAGACAGAACAGAATGGGGGCTGCCAAGAGCTGGAGGGAGGGGGCAATGGGGAGTGATCGTTGAATGGATATAGTTCTTCAGTTGGATGAAATGAAAAAGTTCTGGAGATTGGTTGCACACCAGGTGAATGTACTTCATGCCACTGAATTGTACACTTAAAAACAATTAAAATGGTAAGTTGTATGTTGCATGAATCGTACTACAATAAAAAAAATTTTTTTTTAAATTTATAGTGGAGCCCAGGTCAGCTCAAGACAAGAACCTGAGAACAAAGACACTGCTCCCCTTCGGGGGTGGGGTAGGCCTGGCCCAAGCAGTCAGGGTGTAAGGATTGCAGCCTATGGGCAGGTGGGCTTTGGCAGCAGAAACTCTACAGTAGAGAAAGGCCAAATCCAGGAGGATCATCCAGGCAAGTCACTAGAGAAGTGGCTCCATGCTTCCCTAAATGCATACATTAGGGGCCAACATTTCATGTGGAAACTTATCCAGACTTCCTTCGGTTTTCTGATTCTCACTACCCTTCACTCTGCACTGTACCTTGGCTCCAGCTGGCCCTCATCGGCTCCAACTGGCCCCCGTCACCTCAGTAAACCGATTTAAAACAACTTTCCCAGTTGGGCTGGAACATGACATCTGATGTTTATCGCCAGGCCGCAGGGAGCCAGCTGCGTGGGAGCAGCTTGCTCTCTGGAAGCTCAGCTAGCTTGTCTGGGATTCAGGGTCAGGAGTTGGGCTGTCATTAAGCATAAGCTCCTGTTGGCTTGGAAGTCAGAACAGCAAGGCAGCAGATATTAATTCCAAGCTCAGGACATATGCTCACCCCGGCATACACATGGCTTTACAAGAAAATAGCAAACAATTACTGGACATGCAATAGAGCAAGGAAAGACTTCGAGACACCAGGTCAGGACAGGTTTTCATAAGCCCAAGAACATAGCTGGGGGTCGGGGGAAGCCCCAACTACAGCGTGTGCAACAAGCTACACCATCCCTGTAAGATTAACTTATACCAAGAGAAGAGAGAGCTTGTGAACTAGAAATCAAACAAGCAACCAACACCACTCCATCATCCCTCACGCCACTAGAATACCTGATACTGCTAGTGTAGGAAAATCCAATACATTGATTTCACTATGAACAGAAAAGGGCCATGACGCATCTTCAAAGTTTCTCATTCTGATTTTTATTGACTTAGAGGCACAAGGGCAGCTTTGTTACATGGATATGGTGCATAGTGGTAAAGTCTAGGCTTTTCGTGTACCTTCACCCAAATACTGTCACTCGTACCCATTGAGTAATTTTTCATCCTTCACCCCATCTCATCTCCCTCCCCGTCGACCTCCGGTGTCTATCATTCCACTCATTGTGTCCATATGTACACATTATTTAGCTCCCACTTCTAAGAACATGCAGCATTTGACTTTTTGCTTCTAAGTTATTTCACTTATGATAACAGCACCCAGCTCCGTCCATGTTGCTGTGAAAGACACACTTTCGTTGTTTTTTTATGGCTGAGTAGTACTCCATGGTATAGATAGACTGCGTTTTCCTTATTGGACTATTTGTTGATGGGGACTTAGGGCATTATGAATAGTGCTGCCGTAAACAAAGAAGTGCAGGTAACTTTTATCTTTAATGATTTATTTTCCTCTGGGTAGATACCCGGGAGTGGGATTGCCAGATCCAAAAGGGAACACTCACACACTGTCGGTGGGAAGGTAAATCAGTACGGCCCCTTTGGAAGACAGCATGGAGATTTCTCAAGAATTCAAAACAGGACGATCGTTATCTTCAAATTTTCTAAAAGGAGATAAAACAGAAAATGAGTGGGAGAATAACATAACAAAATACTCCCCCCTAAAATAAATAGAGAGGGATACTTTTTTAAAAGCATCTCAACATTAATTAAATATAATTAAGCAAGCCTTTGCAAATATTTAAGGACAACACCAATCAGAACTTTGAAAGCTCAGATTATAAATGGACAAAGAATAGGAAGAAATGGAAAAACAAAAAAAAGAAAAGAAAAGGATAAACATATCTTAGAAATTAAGACCAAACTGCAAAGCATTGAAGGGACAATAGACAGAAAGAAAGTATAATAAAAGCCATAAAGGAAGAAAACCAAAATTTCTAAGAAAACAGAAATTACATGAAGGTAAGAAAGATATAAAAGACAAAGCAAGTCAACTTATGCACAAGAGGAATCCATAAAGAAGAAATAAAAGGAAAAGAAAAGTAATATTTAACGTTATACTCTAAGAAAACTATCTAGAACTAATAGAAAAACTGAACATACACACAAAGGCTGCCATGTTCCTGGGAAAATTATCATGAGATGATCAACTCTGGGACATATACCAGCAAAACCATAAGATTTTAAGGAAAAAGAACACATTCTCTGGGCCTCCAGGTTAGAAATTAAGTCAGTTCCACGGGCAGTGCCTGTGGCTCAAGGAATAGGACGCTGGCCCCATATACTGGAGGTGACGGGTTCAAACCTGGCCCTGGCCAAAAACTGCAACCAAAAAGAAAGAAAGAAAAAGAAATTAAGTCAATTCCAAAGGAAAGAAAATTGGGTTGTCATTAGATTTCGTAATAGCAACACACAAAGCAAAACTGAAGGAAAGAAGGCAAGAATTTTAAAGGTAGTGATGTTAAGCATCAAGGCTATGAAAACACAGTATGAAATATTCAAGAACTCAGGAACTTTCTCCGCAGAAGCCCTCCCTGAAGAATCTAGTGGGAAGACGAGTGTTATCCAACCATGTGATAACTGGGGAATTTCAACAAAAGGGAGGTGAAGGCTATGTTAACCAGTTTGATGTAAGTATTCCAAACTGTATATAAAATCAGCACATTGTACCCCATACATGTGTTAATGTACAGTTAGGATTTAATAAAAAAAGATAATAATAAAACAAGACTGGTACCTCATAGCTGTGAGCTATGATGACTGACGCCTTGGCACCCAACCTCGGGGCAACAGAATGAGACCTGTCTCAAAAAAAGAAAAAAAGAAAGAAAGAAAGAAAGAAAGGAAAAAAAGAATTGAATACCGGGCCAGATGTGGTGGCTCACACCTATAATCCTAGCACCTTGGGAGGCTGAGGCAGGTGGATCACCTGAGTCCAGGAGTTCAAGACCAACCTGAGCAACAGCAAGACCCTATCTCTACAAAAAATAGAAAAACTAGCTGGGTGTCGTGGTGGTTGCCTATAGTTCCAGCTGCTCAGGAGGCTGAGGCAGGAGGATCACTTGAGTCCAAGAATTGGAGGTTGCTTTGAGCTATGATGCCATGGCACTCTACCCAAGGCAACAGAGTGGGACTCTGTCTGAAAAAAAAAGAAAAGAAAAGAAAAGAAAAGAAAAGAAACTGAATTGAAAACTAGGATGAAGATGGAGAGAAAGATGGAAGAGCAGTCTGTAAATGTCATATGTCCGGGCAAAGTGGAAATAGCATAGCATTTCTAATGGGGAAAGAAGGAAGAGAGAAAGTGGAAAGTAAAAATGACCATTTGGTTGCCACGTAGTTAATAGGTGGGAGTCAAAAGATCCTTAGAGGTTTGGCAAACTCGGCACGATTGACATTTGGGACCAGATAATTTTTGTTGTAGGGCCTGGCTGTCCTGTGCTTGATAGGGTGTTTAACGGCATCCCTGGCCTCTACCCACCAGATGCACCCCTCTCCCACTGCAACAACCAAAAGTGTTCCCAGACACTGGGGAACAAAACCCATACACACACCCTCCCCTCACCTCTGGTCAATGGATTAGCTGGAACCAGCTGATAAAATAGTAAGAATCTAAGTAGAAAAAAGAGGACTAAGGGCATTATTTAATATACTAACATAAAGATATCACTAGAATAAAAATATACATTTTGCTAAACACTAATACACATATTTAAAAGAATCCAAAAATCAGACTGTGAAAGGACCAGTAAATAGGACAAAGGCACAAAGCAAATACAACATAAAATAACAAGGCAGGTTTGAGAACAAGCATAGCCAATCTGTCATTAAACATAATTAGGTTTCATTCGCCTATTTAAAAGACTGGTCAACAAAGTAAAACTAACCCTGTGCTATAAGAGGCATGTCTAAACAGAGTGATTTAAACAGCTAACAAGAATGACAGGCGTATGAAACAAGAAAACAGGAATCACCACCTTGATCGGTTAGAATTAGGGCTAAATAAGATGAAGAAGGACTTTGATAACACTGTAGGAGACGGTTCACAATGAAGAAATAACAGATGCTAATACCTAGGTATCAAATTAGAAGTAGCCGCCTTAACAAAGCAGATACTAGAAGGTAAGAGAGAAATAGACGCCCATGATAAGAGTTTTAGGGCAGCACCCATAGCTCAGTGGGTAGGACACCGACCACATACACAAAGGCTGGAGGGTTTGAACCTGGCCCTGACCAGCTAAAACAATAATGACAACTGCAACAACAACAACAAAAATAATAGCCGGGCATTGTGGTGGACGCCTGTAGTCCCAGCTACTTGGGAGGCTGAGGCAAGAGAATCGCTTGATAGATCAAGGAAACAAAGGTAAGGCTGTTGAAAATCTAATCCAAATACTCTTAAAAGAAATGTTTGTGAATGTACGTCAGGCTCTGCAATGTTAAAGATACTTCCTTTAGAAGCGCTATGGAACATTCAAGCAAATATTCCTTACATGAAAAGAACTCTTAAAGATTGAGACAAATAAGACCAAATAGAGCATCAGCAAAGAGTCAAAAACTATAAAAGAAATGGTATGCAAAGACTTTGAATTATAAGAAAATGTGTTCAATATCGCTCCTCGGAGATACGATTTCTCTCTCACCTGTTAGGTCAGCAAAAATCCAAAATCATGTTAACAGGCAGCATGCACTGCTAACACAGATGGGGGGACATGGGCACACGTAGTCACCACTGGTCCAACTCGCGGGAGAGAATTTAATAAGATATAACACAATTTCATGATGAGTTACCCTTTGACTCAGCAACCCCACTTACAGGAAGTTTTCCAAGGATACACCTCCTTGAATTTGAAATAACTTATGTACAATGTTACTCCCAACAGCGCTATTTATAGAAGCAAAAAACTAGATACAATCTCAGTGCATATAAATAGGAAATTCCTTGAATAAACCACGGTACATCATTCAATGACGTATTTATATAGCTATTAAAAAAATATAGCTATTAAAAAAAAACAAAGAGAAAGATCTCCACGAACTGATACAGAATCATTCTCAAGACACACTAATCCATGAAAAAGCCTGAGGGCAGAAGAGTACATATTTTTGTATTCTTTATACAAGAAGAGCATTTATTAAAAATTGAAAACAAAATGAAGCAAATATACCCTCTTGTAGAGTTGATGCAATCACTGGGAAAGAGGAACTACTTCAAATGATTTCTAAATATAGTGATTTAACTGTATCTCTCTAGAGGCATAGAACTAAGGACCAAAAAAGGATTTTAAAAATATTAACCGTTTTCAGAAGTCATGTTGATGGAGATCGTGTTGCTATTTTATTTGGATATGGAGAGAAGCATAGAGTGTGTGTATGGAGAAAAGCAGAGAAATTATTTTGTTAGTGTCGTTGGAAACCGGGGTTTTTCTCCAGGGGGAAAGGAGATTTATGTGTTAGATAAAACCCTGTAGCCCAGAATTTGAGTAAGAAATATCATTATGATCGCAGGGTGATGTACACACATGTACGTAGGTAGGTCGGTATGTACACATGTATTATTTTCTACTGAAAAGACCTGAAAGGAAAAGAATGAATGATCCTGTGGTAAGGAACACAATTAACCTCCAACTGGCCAGGTGTGGTGGCTAACACCTGTAACACTGTGGGAGGCCGAGAAAGGAGATTGCTTGAGCTCAGGAGTTCAAGACCAGCCTGAACAGGAGCAAGACCCTGTCTCTGCCAAAAGTAAAAAACTAGCCAGGTGTAGGGCAGGTATCTGTAATCTCAGCTACTTGGGAGGCTGAGGCAGGAGGATCACTTGAACCCAGGAGTTTTATGTTCAAGCCACAGCACTCTACTCAGGGCAACAGAATGAGACTCTGTCTCAAAAAGAAAAAAGTTAACCTCCAGATTATTATCAAATAATAGCCTCCAGATTAATATGATTTTCCAATTAAAAAAACAGGTATCCTTAGAGAAACGGCAGGACATGTACAAATAAGTATTAAACAAACCCTGTCATCCAGAAAATAAGGACACCAGATGACTCAAGTCGTGTTGAGGAAACTTCAAGAAGCTCCCCCTGGATGAATATGGGACAATTTGAGTATCAGTAGTAATAATAATAATAATAAAGACAATGGATGGAAACATAATAAATGCATTTAACTTCATGAGTTAATAACAACTTTTTTTTTTTTTTTGCAGTTTTTAGCCGGGGTTGGGTTTGAACCCACCACCTCCAGCATATAGGGCCAACGCCCTACTCCTTTGAGCTACAGGCGCCGCCCTAATAATAACATTCCATAAAAAACGTACGGGTTACCTATGAAAAAATGTTAAGGAACAGGATAATTATTTTGATAGCCAGTAAATAAAACAGGGAAAAAGGAAGCATTTATCATGTTTTTCTTACCCGAAATGTATTTCAGGGTAACCAAAATATTAAGAAGGGAAAAGTTCTCTTCATAAAAGTATTGCAGCTAGAAAACGAAGAATAGAACTCAAATATCAGCGTTTTGGAAACTGTTCATTTGCCATTGTACTGCTGTTCAAAGATTACTTTCAACGGAAACATTCAAAGAAATCACAAGGATTGAATTATACATGAAAGAACCCAAGTCAAAAACTAATGATATTACTTATTGCATATTCATCTCACCAGACAGTAACCATGTGGAAGAAATCTAATCTAATTTATCTACCTGTAAAAGAGGAGAATTGAATTCTAGATACTCCTGACAGGTTCCTAATACCCTAGTCTTTAAGATACACAGGTAGATTAGCATCCCTCCAATTTTAATATTATGTGAATCTATCACCTTCTATTATTTAATAAATAACAAATGCATTAAAAATAAATCCTGGCAATGATCATCAATGACTGATATTCTGTGTCTTCTGATGGAAGTACGTATCACCACCTATGAAGTATTTTTTTTTTACCAAAACAAATAAAATTTGATAATGTACACAGCTATGATTTAATAATAATAAAAAAAAAACATAGGTGGTGCCTGTGGCTCAAAGGAGTAAGGTGCTAGCCCCATATGCCGGAGGTGGCGGGTTCAAACCCAGCCCCAGCCAAAAACTGGAAAAAAAAAAAACACAAATAAAAATTGAATCCAATCATCCTTCTACATGGAAATACCAGTTTGCAACAAATACAGATGACAGAGAAACACGTTCAGTGATACCACAAGGATGCAAGTGACAACATACAGACTCTGGAAAAACTCCCCAACAAAAATGACCTAATCTTACATCCAGTTGTGGTGTAAGACCTTCTCTGAATCCAGATTCAAACAAATTGTTTCTAAAACTTTTGAGATAGTCTATGAAATGTGAACATTAACTATCTTATCATATGAATCAGTAATTTTTAACTTTTAGATATAATATGGGTATTGAGGATGTGTTTATTATCCAAGGCCTCATTATCTTTTAGAAATACACTGAAATGTTTATGGATGAAATGCCATCTGGGGTTTGCATCTAAGTAGTTTTTGAAGGGAGTGTTACAATACATAAAACAAGAATAGCCGTGAGCTGAAAATTATTGAAGCTGGACATTTATTATATTTTCTACTTTTATATATGTTTAAAATTTTTGCACAACAAAGATTTTATTTTTAAACAATAAAAGGACAAACATAAATTATATATGTATTTGTTTTTCTTGCCTAATAATGTAGGGAGGAGTTAGCAGCAAGATGTTGTCTGTAGAAGGAACATCAATATATTAGTAGTTAATAAAAATCATGTAATATTAAATTTGGGGCAGAAATATTAACATAAATTCATTAAATTTAAAATACATGTATATTTCCTGTTCTGTTCATTGTCAGGGTATTGACACCCCATGATAATAGCACACTAAACATCCAGCTCTTGGCTTCTAAAAACCATGTCCAGTAAAAGGAACCAGAGTTCCTCTGAGACGTGGTTGAATCATTATCTAGGGCAAGTTAAGCACAGAGTAGGTCTGGATGTCATATGACAGTAAGCAGGAAATAAAGACCATGAATGAATATTAGATATTATTATCAACCCCCCAAATTAATGGTGAGAAACTTTTCAAAATTAAAAGTTGAGGGAGGCTATCAGGTCTAAACGATTTTTTTAATGTATATTGAAAGTATTTTATTTGCTCATATGTTTTGAGACTGGTTTACCCTTCCAGTACATTCTTTTGTTTTATTTTTTAATTGACAGATAAAAATTGTATATAATTATAGTGTATAGCATGGTGTGTTTTGAAATATGTATACATTGTGGAAGGGCTAAATCAAGCTAATTAACATATAACTTAACCTCACATACTTATTTTTTATTTGTGGTGAGGACATTTAAAATCTACTCTTTCAGCAATCTTCAAGAATACATTGTTTTTTGTTTTTCGTTTTTGAGACAGAGTCAAAACTTTGTCACCCTGGGTAGAGTGCCATGGTGTCACATCTCACAGCAAAATTAATCTCTTAGGCTCAAGCAATTCTCTTACCTCAGCCTCCCCAGTAGCTGGGACTACAGGTACCTGCCACAACTCCTGGCTAGTTTTTTTTTTTTCTTTTCCTATTTTACTAGAGTTAGGATCTCACTCTTGCTCAGGTTGGTCTTGAACTCCTGAGCTCAAGTGATCCACCTGCCTCTGTGTTCCAGAGTGGTAGGATTATAGGCATGAGCTACTGCGCCCAGCCTAAGAATATATTGTTATTAGCTACAGTCACCACATCGTACAACAGACCTCTTGAACTTAACTCCTCCTGTCTAACTAAAATTTTGTATTCATGAACAAACACCTCCAGAATCTTCCCACCCATCACCACCACCCTCCACCCCTAGTAGCCACCATCCACTCTACTCTCTGCTTTTGTTAAGTTCAACTTTGTCCAATCCATATACAAGTGCATCCTGCAGTATTTGCCTTTCTGTGCCTGGCTTACTTCACTTATAATATCCTCCACGTTCATCCATGTTGTTGCAAATGACAGAATTTCTCTCTTTGGTTTTTTTTTTTTTTTGGCCAGGGCTGGGTTTGAACCTGCCACCTCTGGCATATGGGACCGGTGCCCCACCCTTTTGAGCCACAGGCACCGCCCACTCTCTCTTTTTTAAGGCTGAACAGTATTCTCTTGTGTGTACATACCACATTCTCTTTACTGATCATTTCATAAACACTCAGGTTGATTCCGTTCCTCATTGGCTATCATGAATAATACTGCAATGAACACAAAACTGCACATATCTCTTTGACTTAGTGATTTCACTTCCTTTGGATATGTTGTAACCCAGCCCTCTTTCCCCTGCCCACTCCTGTTCCCCAGCCCCCACCTGTTCCCCACCCCCTCCAGCCTATTTCCCTCCTCCTCCCTTCTCCCCCCAGAGTCAACTCCAGGAACAAGGCAAGTCCCTCCTCCCCCCAGGGTGACAAGAACACGTTCCCAGGCCCCCTTCTTCCTCCTAGAGTTGCCAAGAACAAGCTTCAGGTACAAGGAAAAAAAGTCCCAAGTTTCACAAAATCCCCAAGTTCTCAGTAGATGAACAATGGTGGAAAACTCGCTGAGACTTGATTAATTACTGTTGTATAACCATAACCATTATGATATAAAATGTATCCATTGTCAACTGAAACTGTATTAATTATCGTTCCATTGCTGTATCTATGACTACCTGAGTTGTAACCCCCCTTAACCAGCCACCTTTCGCTTCTGTAATATGCTTACACAAAGCCTATCAAAGGCAACTCACCCTCACACCTAGGCTGCTGACTGTCTCTCGGAGCAGCAGCCCCTGCAGCAGGTAAAATAAATTACCAATAATTAACCTAAGTGGGGGTCCGAGTCTATTTTTCCAGGTCCCCTAAGTTATTTCAGCCTACCTTTGCCCCAGCAATTCCATTCCTCTAGATAGAGCCAATACATCCACTTGTCCAAAAGAAGACACCTCATAGGAGGGTGTTAACTCATAATTGCCAAATTGGCCCAGATGTCTATTAGCAGGAGACAGGGTAAAAGAGTGGTAATACCTCACAGTGAAATACTGTATAGCAATGCAGAACTGCCTGTATTGACACTCAACAGCCTAGGAAAGGCTCACAAATGTAATGTTGGTCAAGAAAAGCTGGGCACACACAGCATGCATGTGTAGGATTCCACTTGCATAAGATGCAAAAGCAGCCAAAAGTCAGATGTCCTGGTGGAAGTTAGGATAGCGCTTATCTTTGGGGTGAAAGGTGAGATAGTGGCTGAGGCAGGTTGTGTTGTTTATCCGGGTGTTGGCTCACTTTTGGAATATACTGCTCTGTACACTTAGAATTTATGTACTCTTTTGTACATATTTTATATTTCAATAAGAATGTTAGAGTCGGCTTGGCGCCAGCCACGTACACCTAAGGTGGCGGGTTCGAATCCCCAGCCCGGGCCCGCCAAACAACAATGATGGCTGCTACCAAAAAATGGCCGGGCGTTGTGGCGGGCGCCTGTGGTCCCAGCTACTGAGGTGGAGGCAGGAGACTCGCTTGAGCCCAGGAGTTGGAGGTTGCTATGAGCTGTGATGCCATGGCACTCTACCCAGGGGGATAGCTTGAGGCTCCGTCTAAAAAAAAAAAAAAAAAAAGAATGTTAGAGTCCAAAGAGAGATACAAGATTGTTCCATTGTCTTCTATTAGACATTGCTGTGTTTGCCTAAAATGCCGGATTTGCAGCAGCCATTCTGTGACCATGGGGCTATTAGCTGAGCACAGAGTCATTTCAGCAGGGCAAAAAGAAGAGAGGTTCCTGGATCATCAGTGATCATGTTGAGGGACTTGAAAGGTAGGTTTAAGTTCCCTCCCCCTCAATCTGGGTGGACCTGTGTGGCTGCCCCCACCAGTAGTGCTGTTGATGTGGCTTCATGATTTCTGAAGCTTGGCCAGAAAAAGTGATACAGCCTCCCTTTGGCTCTCTCTTGAGACACACTTGGGGCACCCGTCCATGAACTGCAGTGGGAGATGTCTGGCTTTCCGGAAGCCACCATTCTGTAAAGAACACACGGTGAGAGAGATGAGATGTCTAAGGAGGGCCAGCTGTTTGAGTGTGCCCAGCCGAGGTTCCAGACTGTAAATGAAGATGGCACCCAGATGACACTGTGCCAGCCACCTGTCTGAAAAGGGTAGACATTCAATGTTTTAGCTTTTGAGAACCACATCTTGGTTGCAACTGCTCAGCTCTCCTGTTATGAAAGCAGCCGCTAGCAATATAAATGGATGGGTGTGACATGCTCAATAAAACTTTATTTATAAAAACAATTTTTTAAATCTGGTCCAGTAGCTAGCAGTTTGCTCACCCTTGGTTTAAGACATTTTTGAGTTTTCTATTACTTGCAATCCAAAACACCTCAATGGTTACAGCTATCCAATCAGAGAGCTCTGGGCTAAGGGCATGGACTCTGGGGCATCAGCATAGGCTCTGGGTGTATGTGCATGGACTCTGGGGGCATATGCACAGTCTCTGGGTGTATGTGCATGGACTCTAGGAGCATGTGCATAGACTCTGGGGCATGTGCACAATCTCTGGGTATATGTGCACGGACTCTAGGAGCATGTGCATAGACTCTGGGGGCATGTGCACAGTCTCTGGGTGTATGTACATGGACTCTGGGGGCATGTGCACAGTCTCTGGGTGTGTGTGCATAGACTCTGGGTGTATGTGCATGGACTCTGGGGGCATGTGCACAGTCTCTGGGTATATGTACATGGACTCTGGGGGCATATGCACAGTCTCTGGGTGTATGTGCATGGACTCTGGGGGTACGTGCACAGGCTCTGGCGGGGGTGGTTTGCACAGGCTCTGGGAGTGTGTGCATGCACTCTGGGGGGTGTGCACAAGCTCTGTGTGTGTGTATACAGATTCTGGGGGAGTGTGCACAGACTCTGGGGGTACATGCATGAACCCTGGGAAGCCCCCTCCCACCATCTTATCTGCTAAGATAAGACCTGTGCTGTCTCTTCATGAAGGTCTCTTGGGGCATCTCCTATCAAGCGATTACCAGCTCCCAGGTGTCCTCCTTGGCAGCTCCAGAATCTCTGGACTCATCCTCACTGGATACTCGGCAAGGCAGGCAGGAGCATGGGAGCCTCCCCTCAAACAAAGGAGCTAATAGGTAAAGCAGAGTACAGGACAGGCCCATGCAGAAAGAGGAGAGGAAAGAAGGGCAGGGAAGCTGCAGAAGGGCATCCTTTCTCACCCCACCCCACCCCCCAGCATGGATTATTATTGCAACAGCAATAGTAATCATCTGCTGAGAGCTCGTCATGTGTTCAGAGCTGTGCCCAGCACGTGGAAATGTGTAATGTGGAGAACGCCATTAATTGTTGGACAACTAGGGGCAGCGCCTGTGGCTCAGTGAGTAGGGCACCAGCCCCATATACCGAGGGTGGCTGGTTCAAACCTGGCCCCAGCCAAACTGCAAATAAAAAAAAAGAGAGAGAGATCTAATCTAACCCCACAATTAAAAAAAAAATTGTTGGACAACTAATTAGGAGTTGGACATTAGTCCCATTTCTTGGATGAGGAAATGGGCAAAGGGAGAGAGAAGTCACTATCCTGAAGTCACACAGCAGGAGGCAGGATTCCCTCCCAGTCTGGCTGATACCACACCTGGAATTGAGGTGAGTGCTCCCTTGAAGCCAGAAGCAGAAACCCATTGAAGCCCTCGGCCCCATCGCAAAGTGAAGGGTACACATGGGGCCCCCACCCAGCTCCTGCCCAGGTGGGCCCCGCCTGCTGCAGCCCAGGAGGGCTAACGCGGGCGACCCTGCTGTTTGCTGCCTGTCTGCTCATCTTGTTTGTTCCAATTATGTCAAGTAAGTCATTATAATTTTATGTTTTTTAGATTAACATTTTTGCTCAAGGGCACAGTAATTAGTGAGCGGCTGGGAGTTTAATGATTCTGAGCAGTAGTGAGGGAAAGTTTTCCCCAGTAAATCTTTGGGAGGCCCTCTAGGCTGCTGGGCTGCCTGTGCCACCTCTCAGCTCCAGGAGGGGGAGGTTTTATGGTATAGATGGGCCGGGTAAAAGGAGACAGGGACCCTGTCCTATTCACGAGCCCAGGACTCCCAGCAGCCTGGACATCACAGCATGGCCTGTTCCCTGCCCCCTCCCCCTACCAGGTCTCTTCAGGGTGGGGGATTACTCTCCCCTCCACCCTTTTCCTGCCTTCCCTGTTTTGTTCAGGGCCTCCATGGTGTCCCTTGGGTACTCAATAAATGCATATTAACTGAATGAACGGAAAGCGGTTGCAAACTGGTGACCTGTAGACTAAATCCAGCCTTTGATGGGTTGACTTGAACCAGCATGAGGTATTTTTATACAATTTGAAAAAGTTGGCATGGGCTCGGCGCCTGTGGCTTAATCGGCTAAGGCGCCAGCCACGTACACCTAAGGTGGCAGGTTCGAATCCCCAGCCCGGGCCCTCCAAACAACAATGATGGCTGCAACCAAAAAATGGCCGGGCGTTGTGGCGGG
>CAUYQV010045027.1:0-28981 GCA_963574575.1 Galagoides demidoff | reverse complement strand
ACCACCAGCTGCATATAGGAGGTTTTAATCCCCCTTTTCTTTTTTTTGAGACAGAGCCTCAAGCTATCCCCCTGGGTAGAGTCCTGTGGCTTCACAGCTCACAGCAACCTCCAACTCCTGGGCTCAAGCGAGTCTCCTGCCTCAGCCTCCCAAGTAGCTGGGACCACAGGTGCCCGCCACAACGCCCGGCCATTTTTTGGTTGCAGCTGTCATTGTTGTTTGGCGAGTCTGGGCTGGATTCGAACCCGCCACCTTAGGTATACATGGCTGGCGCCTTAGCCACTTGAGCCACAGGCGCAGAGCCTTAATCTCCCTTTTCACAGGTAAGTAAAAGAGCTGCCAGGATTCAAGGACTGATCCAGAAACACCTACCTGTGAGGTGTGGCAGAGGTAAGACTAGAACCAAGGCCTCCTCTCCCAGACTGGGGCTCTGGCTTACCGCAGTCAGCCCTCCAGTCCCCTCTATTCTTGCACAGGCCAGTGGGGTACAGAAAGCTGTCAGCTTGAGTGCCTGACTCCAATGAGCATCAGAGGTTCCCATCCCCCAGCTCGGGGAGGCAGTGCAGCAGAGCGGGAGACATAGACCTGGCCCTGAGCTGGCCAAGGACTCCCTTCCCTGGCTTGTCCCCTCGGGCATGTGTCTTCTTTCCCTTTTTGAAACAGGGTTTTGCTCTGTCACCAGGCTGGAGTGCAAGGACACTATCACAGCTCACTGCAGCCTCCAACTCCTGGTCTGAAGAGATTCTCCCCCCTCAGGCTCCCCGTGTTGGGAGCCTTAACCTCTCAGAGTCTCACTGTCCTCGCCTGTTACAGGGCAGTCATCTAATCTGCCTCATAACAAAAGTTGCATAGCATTAAACAAAACACATTATCTGGATGACTGGAGGTGCTAAATCAATGTCACCCCCATCCTGGAGCTCCCTGAATCTGACCCTGGAAGGGAGGCACAAAGATCCCCTTATAACCCTCTGCACAGCAGGCAAAATGATCTCAAACAGATGGAATGCTGCCCCCTCGGCCCTCGCAGTGGGTCTGAAGAGAAGCCCGTGGTATCTGTGGTATAGCTGGTGGACCAGGACAGATCTGGGAGCCAGTATGCCTGGTGTGAGCCCCAGCTCTGCACTTATAGCTGTGTGACCTTGAAGCAACCCTCTCCATTGCTTTAGTCACTTCACCTGTACACCCTGGGAGGATAATAACAGCATATATTTTAGGAGAGCTAGTGTGATAATTAAACGAGTTGATGGAAAGATCTGGAATGTGCCTCACACACAGAAAAGGGCCCCACAAAGGCTAGCCCTTCTGCTTTTCAGTGTTACCTGAGCTGCCCAGGCTAGTCAGTGGCAGTGGGGAGGAAGCCACTGAGGGGGTGGGGTGGGACGATCTAGCAGTGGCCTGACTGCTGGCAGTGGACACACAGGCCCAGCTGTTCCAGATCAGCAAGTCCCCCGGCCTGTGCACCTGCCCCGTTTGTCCAGGTCTCCAGGACTGCCCCAGCCTGTGAGCAAGCAGGCAGCCTGCCTTCCCCGCCTCCCCTCGCCTACCCTGCTCAGTAGCTAGAAGAATACTCAAAGGCTTCATTTTCCAACTGGCTCACTTCCTG
This sequence comes from Galagoides demidoff, assembly GCA_963574575.1. NCBI lineage: Eukaryota > Metazoa > Chordata > Mammalia > Primates > Galagidae > Galagoides > Galagoides demidoff. Next base: position 27,378 of record CAUYQV010045027.1, on the reverse strand, counting down.
CCATCCTTCCTCTCCCAAGACGTTCCTGCCTAAACAAGGGAACCCACTGTGGCACTCAGCCCACTCCCTGCCCCAGAAGCCTCGGCCAGGCCCAGGCTGGCCCTTGCCTGTCAGGGTGGAGCTGCCCACCACATACTGTCTACACTTTCACCAGCTCCCCACTGCAGTCTGCAAGGTCCTCAGTCACCTTGTCCTGGCCCTCTCTCCACCTTCCTATACCACCGTCCCCTACTGCCTCTGCCCCAGCCACATGAGCTGCTTCCCCACCGGCAGATGCTCCTAGCTCAGAGCCCATGCCAGTCCTCCCACACTGGAGTCTGTGCTGAGGCCTGGGAAACAGCAGCCCTGACTCTTGGCCTCCACCTCTCCCACCACTTGCTTTGCTTCACTTTTCACTGGCTGACCACACCAGCTGACTGACTGACTCCTGTTAGAATGTAACCTCCAAGCAGACAAGGATGTGGTCTAGTTTTTTGTTTTTGTTTTCTAACCAGTTATCCCCAGCAGTGGGAATAGTGTCTGGCCTATAGTCAGCACTCAACAAATTCCTACTGAACAAAGAAATAAATTAGTGATTTTCAATGGGTGTGCTGTGAAAATTTTTAAAGAACATTAAGGGCGGCACCTATGCCTCAGTGAGTAGGGCGCCGGCCCCATATGCCGAGGGTGGTGGGTTCAAACCCGGCCCCGGCCAAACTGCAACAAAAAATAGCCAGGTGTTGTGGTGGGTACCTGTAGTCCCAGCTACTTGGGAGGCTGAGGCAAGAGAATCATCTAAGCCCTTAGAGCTGGAGGTTGCTGTGAGCTGTAATGCCATGGCACTCTACCAAAGGCGACAAAGTGAGACTCTGTCTCTCAAAAAAAAGAACGTTAATTAAATTATTTTCAGGATTGGTGCCTATAGCTCAAGCAGCTAAGGTGCCAGACATATATACCAAGATCGAATCCAGCTTGGGCCTGCCAAACAACAATGACAACTATAACCAAAAAAAAAAAAATAGCCAGGTGTTGTCGTAGGCACCTGTAGTCCCAGCTACTTGGGAGGCTGAGGCAAAAGAATCACTTAAGCTCAGGAGTTGAGGTTCCTGTGAGTTGTGACGCCACAGCACTCTACCTAGGGAGACACCTTGAGGCTCTGTCTCAAAAAAAAAAAAAAATTAAATTATTTTCAAAAGAAGTTCAAAGCACAGTAAGTATATTGTTTTGTTTTGTTTTTGCAGTTTTGGCTAGGGCCAGGCTTGAACCTGCCACCCCTGGTATATGGGGCTGGTGCCCTACTCCTTGAGCCACAGGTGCCACCCTCATATATTCTTTTGTTATTTTTTTTTTTGATCAATATAATTTAGGTATGCTCCGGAAGTTTAACTATAGGTACAAGTGTGCCGTGAGACAGAAAAGGCTGAAAAACTCTGAAATAAATGAATCTGGCCTTTCTAGACTTCAAACCCAGGAAGAGTATCTTTGTCTCAAATAGAATAAAACCAGCATATTTCTCAGCGCTAAATTTCACACTGGCAGTCAAAAAATGAACTTTGGTTCATTTTTGGCTAAACCCCAATGAAGACGTTCCTCTGTAGCTGAACTTGAGGAGTTTCCCAGCAGTCCATAAAAAACTAGACTGTCAGGGAAATACACTAGGGAACAGGATGCACACGCACAGTCCCCAAAACACCTTCCCCCCAAATTAGTTATTAACTAAAAAGGGAAAACAAGGCTACCACCTCCATCCCAAACTGGGCTTAAAATCACTGCTAATGGGCATGCTGACATCACATGCCTCCTGACAGGATGCGGTGTTCTGGCCAAAATTGCCCAACCAGGACACAAGCACAGGGGCATTTGACAAAAGCTTCAAAAATGTCAAACTTAGGAAAGACAAAGGCTAAGGAACTGCTCCAGATTAGAAGACACTAAAGAAATGGGACTAAGAGATGGGACTGGTCCTGGGTTGGGCGGGGAGACCTGCTCTAGCGATGGTTTTGAAACAACCAACACAGCTTAATAATGGACTCCACATCGCATGAGTTTTATAAAATGTGAAATTTCCTGAAATTGATCATTTTCCCTTTTTATATCCATTATTAGTAGTATATGTTTATGTGGAAGAGAAAAAGCAAGTGTGGGAAAATATTGTCATTGGTGAAGGGCTTTTATAAGGGAGTTCTTTGTACTGGTCTTTACAATGTTTCTGTAGAATTGAAATGTTTCTCCAAAATAAAGTTTGTAAACAAGTGTTCATACCTTTGGAACCCCAGCACTGACTGCTAAGCCAGTACACACATTAACTCACTCACTCCTCATGACCAACACGGGGTGGGCGTTTTTATGGTTCCATTTTACACATGAGTAAACTGAGGCACAGTGCCCGGAGTAGTCCCTGAGGTGCCACAGGATGGTGTGCTACTCAGGGCTGGGGTCCCCCTGTAGCTCCATGGGGACAGCCCCATCCCTGGTCACTGAAGGTCAACAGACAAGGCCTGGGCTGTCTGCCAGGTACTGTCCAGGAAGTTGATGAGGGCACCACATACTCAAGACAAGCAGTGCCTACCAGCCCTTCTGCCCAAAACCTTTCCCTGCGGCGACAGAAGCATCAAGGACACTCTCCAACCCTGCCCTCCTGCCAGCATTCTTAAAAGGCCAGTTCAGGACAAACTTAAACACTTCAAGGGCCCATCCCTGGGAAATGTTCACAATGCATTAAGAAGACTTCCCCAACACTCCTTACAAATTCCCCCTGCCTGCTATGCTTTTTAAAACTATGCATTTTTAATTTTAGTCATATTTGCACTAAATATGTTTATTTATTTTTATTAAATTTTTATTTATTATTTATAAACCTATGCACTAATAGGTTTATTAAAGACTCAAAGGAAGCTTATTCTAAAACTTCTTTTCCTGTCCTCCTCAGTCCCATTTCCAGCTCACAAGCGCCCCTTTCAACTCTTCTGGGCATTTCTTCGCTTAGTACTTCCATAATTCTAAATTACATTTTTATATCTTGCTCCTCCTTGACATTTCAGTTTTACTATTACTTACTGTCCACTTACTATGGAAAATAAGGATTGGCCTCTTTCGCCAGCCCTCTACCAGGTGCACACGTGCACAGATGCCTCCCAACCCCCAACCTCACAGCACACCCACATCACAGTTGGGGTGAGTCAGTATTCAACACTGATGCCACTATGATTATTTAAATGCTGTTCACTGCTGAATGTATACTGTGATAATTTTTTCTTTTCTGCCAATTTTGGTGTGTGGAATTAGTAATCACTTTTTTATTAATTTTTCTATAAACTTGTCATGAGCTCAGAACTTCTGCCTTCCCACCCCTCAGAGCTGTGCTGGGACCACCAGTGGGGTTCCTCTTCCCTCTCTCCTGGGCTGGGTATACCCTGTTTCCTGAGTCCATGATCTTCCTCTTTCCTTATTTTACTGCAATATTGATTCCTAAACTTCAGTCTGGCATTTTTAGTAAAACTTAATTCTTAGAATTTTCATTAGGAAAACCATGCAAACATTTTCAATTCTCTAAAATAATTTAACAAATAGATCAATAGAAACACATTCAAAGTTCCATCACAGCATAAAACAGAAATAATTTTGCCTATAGCCCATAATTATTATTTGTATACAATTAGTATTCGTCAATTAAAAATAAAATAAAACATTTACACTAAAATAAATTTAACCTTTGCAATTTGCTACATGAATGTGACTAATGTTTGAAAAATGCAACTTTAAAACATTTACCTTTGCTTGGGCAAAGAATTATTTGCATCACATGTATGTTTTATTTATCACTAAAGTATACAAGCGTCAAAAAGCATATGCGTCAGCTTGCATATATAACATTAAAATGGAAATGAATGTAATGCTTTTAAAGCTGTTTCTATCAGGCAAGGTAAAAGAAAGGTATTTTGAAAACAGTTTCAGAGATACAATGATTAAAAAGACTATTCCAACTATTGGCAACAGTAGAGAATTATCAAATTCATAAATTATAAATCTTATTATTTCTAAATCACATACACAGAGTTGTACCTATTTTTAATGGATTAGGATGAAGGTACATACGATTGGGTTACATTATTTACATTTGTGAGGTAAAGGCCAAAGTCCAAGCTAAGAGGAGTCCTTCACTCAAGAAGTGAGCCACACACCCCGACACTGTGCCTGACAGGTGGGAACCTGCTAAGCCCCCTCCTCCTCCCTCTTCTTGCATTTAATTGTGTTTTCATCTCGTGTGGCCTGTAATTGTTGATCTGCTAGTTTCAGATTAGTACTGAGCACATGAGATGTTTGCTTTTCCATTCTTGAGATACTTTGCTTAGAAGAATGTTCTCCAAATCCATCCAGGTAAATTAAAAAAAGTGACACTTCCATCCTTTTGTACGGCTGAATGGTATTCCATAGTACACATATGCTACAGTTTATTACACCCATGGATTGGTGGGCACATGGGCTGTTTCCACATCTTTGCAATTGTGAATTGAGCTACTACAAATGTTTGAGTGCAAATTATCCTTATGGTAAAATGATTTTTTTTCTTCTGGGTAGATACCTAGCAATGGAACTGCAGGATCAAATGGGACTTTAGCTCTTTGAAGATTCTCCATACTTCTTTCCAAAAAGGCTGTACTAGTTTGCAATCCCACCAATAATACGTAAGTGTTCCCTTTTCTCCACACCCATGTCAGCGTCTGCAGCTTTGGGACCTTGAGATGTGGGCTGTTCTCACTTGGAGTTAGGTGATATCTCAAAGTAGTTTTGATTTGCATTTCTCTGATGATTAGAGACAATGAGCATTGTTTCATGGGTTTGTCAGCCAGTCATCTGTCTTCCTGGGAAAAGCTTCTGCTCATGTAGCTTGCCCATTAACTGATGGGATTGTTCATTCTCTCCTTGTTGATTTGCTTCAGTTCTTTGTATATTCTGGTCACTAGCCTTTCGTTTGATTCGTAACATGTGAATATCTTCTCCTGTTCTGAAGGTTATCTATTTGCTTTGTTGACTGTGTCCTTAGCTGTGCAGAAGCTTTGAAGTTTGACCAGGTCCCGTTTGTTTGTTTATTTTTGTTGTTGCAGTTGTCGACAGGGTTGTCTTCATGAATTCTTTCCCAAAGCTGGTATCGTTAAGCGTTTTCCCCACACTTTCCTCTAGGCTTTTTATTGTTTCATGTCTTAGATTTAAATTTTTTATCCATCGTGAGTTAACTTTTTTAAGTGGTGAGAGGTGCAGGTCCGGTTTCAGTCTTTGACATGTGGCTAATCAGTTCTCCCAACACCATTTATTACATAGGACTCCTTCCCCAGTGTATGTGTGGTTTATAGAAGATCAAATGGTGATATGAGGCTAGTTTCATCTCTAGGTTCTCAATTCCATTGCACAGATACATGTCTCTATTTTTATGCCAATATCATGCTGTTTTGATCACTAGGGACTTGTAGTATAACCTGAAGCTGGTAATGTGATGCCTCCAGATTTGCTTCTATTTTGTAGAATTGTGCTGGCCTTTCAGGGCTTTTGTCTGGTTCCTTATGAGTTGAAGAACTATTTTTTCAAGTTTTTCCAGGTATGATGCTGGTGTTTTAATAAAGATTGTATTAAATCTACAGATCACTTTGGGCAGTATAGACATTTTAATGATATTGATTCTTCCTAGCCATGAGCATGGTCTCAGGATATAAAATCAATGTCTACAACTCAGTACCTTCATGTAGACCAACAACAGTCAAGCTAAGAACCAAATCAAAGTCACAATACCCTTTTCAGTAGTGCCAAAGAAAATGAAATACCTTGGAATACAATTAAAGAATATACTATGGAACCCCAAGAAAACAGCAAAAGATGTTAACAAAGCTATACCTTTTAATCAACATGTTAAATGTAAATAAGAAATATAAATCAGCAGGAAAAAAAACCCACAAAACTTCAGTGTGCATGAGTACAATCTGATTTAGGAAGTCTGGAGTAATGCCAGAAAATTCCATTCCTAGTAAGTTCCTAAGTCCTGCTGGTCCCAGAACCACTGAGAACCATTGAACTAAAAGCACAAACTCAAGTTGCTTCCAGAGAAATGGAAGACAGGGAGATAAATTTTGAGCCTTGGAACATCCGAAAATGCCTTTATTTATTTATTGCACTTAATTAAGAATATGAGAATTCGAGACTAGAAAGCATTGACCTTCAAAATCTGAAGGCTACTATTGTGGAGTCCAAGGTCATTCTGATGCCTGGTCCTTTGTGTTCCCAACATCCTGATGATGTTGATATGTCTTAGAATGGGTTTATTTCCATCCATTGTTGGAGTCTTTTAATTTCAAAAGTGAAGTACTTTAGTCCTGGGAATTATCTTAAATTATTTCTTTTATGCTTATACTAGCCCAGACTGGTCTTGAACCTGTAAACTCAGGCAATCTACCTGCCTGAGCCACCACACAGACGGGTTTTTTTTTTTTTTTTTAAGAGACAGGGTCTTGCTCTGTCACCCCTGGGTGGAGGTACAGTAGCATGACACAGCTCACAACAGCCTCAAATTCCTGGACTTAAGAGATCCTGCTGCCTCAGTCTCCTGAGTAGCTGGGACCATAGGTGTGCAGCACCATCCCTGGCTAGTTTTCTTTTTCCTTCTTCAGAGATGGGGACCAGGCTGATTGAACTCTGGGGCCCACCATGGTCTCCCAGAGGGGAGTCCCTGGTGTGAGCCAGAGCCACCTGCACTCTGCTCAGTGTCCAAGGAGGACCCTCCTGTGTGAGCCGGGGCCGCCTTCACTCTGCTCCACTTCCAAGGAGGACCCTCCATCTTGTCCTCTTCCATTTCTAATTTTTCATTTCTGCTGTATTTTTCATTTCTAAGAACTTTTTAAAAATTTCCTGTTAGACAGCATCTTGTTCTTATGAATTCTATGTATCATGATTTGTGAGATTAATGATAGTTATAGTTTCTGTGTCCTCAAAGTTTTTCTTTTCCTTCCTTTTTCTTGTCTTTTCTTTCCCAACTGAGGCTCTACTCAATGGACTTAGAGATGCGGACCCCAGGCAGCCTGCTCTCCTTCCTACACATATGAATAAATAAGACTGCCCCCACTGCCAATGGCTTCCACAGGATGAGGTCACTTCCACGGCGTGGTCTGTGGCTTTTGCTCTCCCTTCATTACGATGAGCTAGTTTAACTTATTTGCCCCAGATGTGCAGGCCCCGAGCAGGGAGAAGGGACAGCAAAGCCCAATCCGCATGTGAAGCCACCTTTGGCTGCTCCTGTAAGAGTTGACCAGGTAGGGTCAGGGAGGTGGCCAGAAAGGCCTGCGAGGGGCCACGGCCAATGGGAGGGTCTTGTGGATATGCACTTTCTTCCCTCTTCTGTGGGACATCCCCTGGCTGGACGACACTCTGTAACTGGGAAGCCAAGCAGGGGGCAGAGCATTCATCATCCCATACCTCAGGGATGCTGGACACACTCAGGAAGCCCAAAGACTTCCACATCCCAGATAAACAAGGCTGAAGGTTGAGCTTTGACCACTCTACAACAAGCCTCTAACCACCAATTATCTGTCTGTGAAAGTACAGAACTGCTATTAGAGACGAAGGAGAGGCAGACGCTGACTTTAGCGAGACCTGGCTCTGACAGGCTCCTCGTACCAGGCCTCAGCAGTCCAGGAGAGAGGGGGTGGGAGGGAGATGGCAGGAGCTGATGGCAACATCAGCATCGCCTGGCACCAAGCAAGTCTGGAACTCAAGGAGTGCAGCCCCAGGGTAGCTGGAGAGACCTTGGGTTGCAACATACAGAGTGATCCTTTAGGACAGGAAATGCCACTGCAGTACAGCTGTGCTGCCGGCACTCTGTCCAGTTCTACTTGAGCAGAAGGGGTGAGAGTGGATATGCAGTCAGATTAGGGAGCTGCCACAGGACAGCTTTGGCCTTAGAGCTATGAGCCCCCCCACATGCCCGCATAGAAGGAAACTATGCTAGGATTGAGTAGACCAGACCATAAGAGCTATTAGACTGTTACCCCAAAACACAGGCCTGCCTCAACTCACTGCCTGCAGGTCTCTCCTCTGAAAGTCACAGTACAGTATCATGGCACACAGTTGTACTGCCCATGTGTGGGAAAAGAGGCAGGCAGAGGCACAGGGTAACTCCCCTGCTGAGCGAATCCAGGGCTGATGAGAAGCATGGACCAGGGACAGGCAGTGAAGTGGGACCATTTGAGACAGAGGAACAGAGAGAACACTGGTCCTGTGGTGGTGGCCACATCTCAACAGCCCAGCATCCACTCATTTCTAAATAGGTTACGAATGCAACAGCTTCCAGCCTCGTGGAAGCCATGGGTCTACACAGAGAACTAAACAACGTGGCTTCTGCTCTCAGCTGGCTCAACAGAGGAGATGGGGCACAGGGAAGGCAGCACCTAAGGGCTCCTGCGCCAAGGTGGTGGCAGAGGGGCTGGGGCCAATCAGACAGTGAAGAAGAAGGTATATAGTTGAGAATTTGATTCAGGTGGCAGGGCCCTTTCCATCTTGCAATCTTCCCATTTGCTGATAGCCCACTGTCCTCCAGAAGGGCCCTGGCTCACTGGCACAGGGAGTTGTGCAGGGACAAGGCGGGAGAGACCTACCATCTTTAGGTGGCCTCAAATGATGACACCAAAGGAGTGGATAGAGGCTCCTGTGGACTCCATCCCATTAACAAGGCCCCATTGCCAAGCCTGCTCACTGCCTGTTCACTCTCTGGCTTCATCCAAGGCTTTACACATTGGTCTCACCTAGACTACCCTTTTCCATTTCTCCTCCTCCTTCTCTCCCACCCAGAGGGTCTTGGATCTCTCCTGATGAGAGCTGCTCCTCCTGTACCAGCCTGCTGGTTCCCCATGTGCGGAGGCCCCCTGTGCACAAGCATCTGGGAAGCTCTCTGTGCATAAGTTCAGCAGAAACAGAGGTCTCTGTCTCAGCTGTCAAACACTAGCTCTACCTGGTGCAGCTGCAAAGGGGGCCACTCCTCTGTGGCCTTAGCTATGGACACCTACAGAGCCCTCACCCAGCACATCTAGACATATATGGAAGGCGCCCAACTCCAATTTAATGGTGACTCCCAATTTTTTTTTTTTTTGAGACGGAGCCTCAAGCTATCCCCCTGGGTAGAGTGCCATGGCAATCACAGCTCATAGCAACCTCCAACTCCTGGGCTCAAGCGAGTCTCCTGCCTCCGCCTCCCAAGCAGCTGGGACCACAGGCGCCCGCCACAATGCCCGGCTATTTTTTGGTTGCAGCTGTCATTGTTGTTTGGCGGGCCCAGGCTGGGGATTTGAACCCGCCACCTTAGGTGTACGTGGCTGGCGCCTTAGCCGATTGAGCCACAGGCGCCGAGCCATGACTCCCAATTATTACAAAAACCTACTGCAAGTGGCCATAAGGAAGTACAAAGAGGAACAAAGTCGGAATAGTGCTGAGAACAGGAGAGGGGAGGTGGTGATGAGTGCAACTGCAATTCATCTCTCAAGTCAGGAGGTGGAAGGCAGCATGTGAGAGGATGAAAAAACGCTGGAGTAGCTACAGCCTGGAACATTCCATGGTCTCTATGGAGGGCATGCCAGAATCGCTGCAGGGCCCCACAAGGGAAGCCTGCTCTAACTAGCAGGTGCAGAGCACAGGAGGGGAGAGGAAGCCAGAAATTGGGGTTGTCACCTAAAGGACAGTGTGCAGGACAGCTGCACTAACCAGCTCCCTGATCCACTGTCTCACCTTCACCTCAGGGCAGGCTCTCAGTGCCAGGGGAATCAGAAGGGCAGCTGGCCAAAATATTAAGCCAATAGATAAGAGCAAGGCTGGCAAAGTTTTCTGTGAAAAGCCAGATAATAAATACATTAGGCTTTGCAGGTCACACAGGGTTTCTATCTCATGTTATTCTTCGTTTGGTGGGGGGAGGGGGGTTGGTGTCCCCAGGGTGCCACACTGCACACCTTACACAAAGCCTGCCTATCACAAAGCCCCACCCACCCACATAGCACCAGAGCAGCCACCCACTTAGGACAGGCCTGTGGTGGAAACAGACCAACCAAGGTAACAATGGACAAAACCCACATGGAGTACAGGCCTACTGCTTTGTTTTTACATATGATGAGCTAACAGGAATCCCTAAACCAGTGGTTTTCAACCCTTTTTATCTCACGGCACACTTGAACCTAGAGTTAAACTTCTGTAGCATATTTAAATTATGTTGAGCAAAAAAAGAGTAAAAAGGCTAGGCGCGGTGGCCCACACCTGTAATCCCAGCACTCTGGGAGGCTGAGGTGGGTGGATTGCTTGAACTCAGAAGTTTGAGACCAACCTGAGCAAGAGAGAAACCCCAGGCTCAGTGCCTGTGGCTCAGCGGCTAGGGTGCCAGCCACATACACCAGAGCTGGCAGGTTCAAACCCAGCCTGGGCCTGCCAAACAACAATGACACTATGACCAAAAAAATAGCCAGGCGTTGTGGCAAGCACCTGTAGTCCCAGCTACTTGGGAGGCTGAGGCGAGAGAATCGCTTAAGCCCACCAGTTTGAGGCTGCTGTGAGCTGTGACACCACAGCACTCTACCAAGGGCAACACAGTGAGACTCTGTCACGAAAAGAGAGAGAGAGAAAGAGACACCTCATCTCTTCTAAAAATAGAAATACTAGCTGGGCATGGTGGCAATTCCTGTAGTCCCAGCTACTCAGGAGGGCGAGGCAGGAAGATCGCTTGTGCCCAGGAGTTTGAGGTTGCTGAGAGCTATGACAAGTTGGCTCTCTACCCAGGGTGACAGAGTGAGACTCTGTCTCAAAACAAAACAATTCTAACCAGTGTGTCAGAGAGAGTCAACCCCATTTGGCTTCTGTAAAACAAGAGCAAAACGCTGTAAGAATGAAGTAATTAGAGAACCAGAGAGGGAAGAATTAAAAATACGATTACTAAATTAACACCTTCACTAGACGGTCAGGAAGACAAAGTGAAGACAATCTCCCAGGCTGTAGAAAGAAAAAGTGGAAAACAGAGAGAACAGAGCAGCACATAGGATCAATCCAAGAAATCTAACAACTTATAGGATTTCCAGCAAGAGGAAATAAAAGAAATGGAGAGATGGTAATTAACAAGAAAATAATAGGAAAAAATGTTCAGAACAGAAGAATGCTGTAAGACTTTGAATAGAAAGGGCCTAAGAGGACCTAGAACAATGAACCCCAACCTACAAACAGCTTTACAAACTTATAGATTACCAAAGATAAATAAAAATAAACTAAAAAAACAAATTCCACGTTACCTACAAAGAAATGAGAACCAAACTGTTACCAGATATCTTACCCGCAACAACAGGTCAATGCCTTTAATGTTCAGAGAGAAAATAAATTTAAATTCTGTATTCAATTAAACTATCAATCAAAAGTGAGAACAAAAATAGATTCAAAGTTTACCTTCCATATATTCTTGCTGAGAAGGTACTTTAGAATGTACTCCAGCTAATCAAGAGAGTAAAACAGGAAAGAAAAAGACACAGAATCCAGAAAACAGTAAATGTAACCCAGAAAAGTTCAGAAATGAGGTTTCAGGTTGAAAGCTATCCAGTATGCCTAAAAAATCACCTGTCCAGGCTAAAGGAGGAGAAAAGAGCCTTCTAGAAACGTTATCCACAAAAAGGAGATGTCATGTAATTAATTATCAACTCAGTGGCTGGACTTACTTAATTACACTGTGGGGTCTGGCCAGGGCATTTATCACACAGTCAGATGAGCATACAGCACCAGAAGGCTTATGGACAGAAACAGTCTCTCATACCCCTCCACCCTGCCTGGTCCTGCTTCTCAGAACAGCTGTTATTAAGACCATTTTAGCTAGTGCTCCTAGTGGTCATCTCCAGACACGTAAGTAAATAATATGCTTGTACAATTCTTTTTTTTTGAGACATAGTCTCACTCTATTGCCATGGCATCAACCTAGCTCACAGCAACCTCAAACTCCTGAGCTCAAGAGATCCTCTGGTCTCAGACTCCTTTGCTGGAACTACAGGGCGCTCACCATAATGCCTGTCTAATTTTTCTATTTTTCATAGAGATGCGGTCTCATTCTTGCTCAGGCTGGTCTGGAACTCCTAAACTCAAGCAATCCACTAGCCTCAGCCTCCAGGAATGCTGGAATTACAGGAATGAGCCACCAAGCCCAGCTAGCAGACTTTATTCTATCTCCATTCAAACCTGAGATGAATGATTCCATGATCTCATAAAAAGAAACCTCCTGAGGTAGGCCAGCCTACTATTTGATTCCTCCTTTTCACTCAGGCAAGCTGAGTGTCAGCAGCACAGAGAATTCCTCTGGATGTGCCCACTGGCCACAAGCCTGCAGCATTTCTCTTGCCAGGTGGTCCCTTGGTTCTGGTAGTGTCTGGGCTGAGACCTACCTGGCAAGGCATTCCCTGCTGTTCACTGTTCAGAGAACATTTGGTCGCTCCTCACTGAGCACAGGTGAGGCCTTTGCAGTCTATGCTGAAGAGGCACCTGCAGAGCCTGGTATCACATGCCTGGTTCTCTTCCAGTCGTAATAGGGCCTGTCCCCATTGCTCTGCCAGGGGTGGCATCATCCTGGAATTGACCGCTTACCCTCTGAAACCAACTGCTGAGAAAAAAAGGTCTGGTCTGGCCACTCCCCTGCCCCAGAGAATAGGCAGCATGCAGAAATCAAAGTCCCATAATGCCCCAAACCCAGAAGTAAGAAGTTGAAACTGGACACCTTCACTTTCAGTGACAGTAACTAAAAACCAAACTTGAGAATGAGGATGCAGCCCTCCAAATTTGTGAAAGAATATTCTTAGTCCATTTAAGGACTCGCCAGTTTGTCTTAACTTTCAATTAGGAAATACACTGTATGAAGAAAACAAGAGAGTGTTTATAAAATACGTACCATTTAAAGAACCTAAAATTGGGCCAGACATGGTTGCGCCTATAACCCCAACATTTTGGGAAGCCAAGGCAGGAGGGTTGCTTGAGGCCAGGATTTCAAGACCCAGTCTGTACCCTGGGGGATAGCTTGCGGCTCCGTCTCAAAAAAAAAAAAAAAAAAAAAAAAAGACCCAGTCTGGACAACCTAAGAAGAACCCTATCTCTAGGCTGGGTGTGGTAGCTCCTGCCTGTAATCCTAGCATTCTAGGAGGCCAAGGTGGGTGGATGGCTTGAGCTCAGGAATTGGAGAACAGCCTGAACAAAAGTGAGACCCTGTCTCTATTAAAAACAGAAAAACTAGCCAGGCATTATGGGAGGCACCTGGAGGCTGAGGCAAAAAGGATTACTTGAGCCCAGGAGTTTGAGGTTGCTGTGAGCTATGATGCTCACACCACTCTATCCAGGGTGATAGAGTAAGACTCTGTCTCAGAAACATAAAACATAAAAAAATAAAAAAGTAAAAAAACAAAAAAATTAGCTGAACGTCGTACTACACACCTGTAGTTCTAGATACTCAGGAGGCTGAGGCAAGAAAGATTACTTGAGCTGAGGAGTTTGAGGCTACAGTGAGTTATGACTGGACCCTTGCACTCCAGCCTGGGCAGTAGGGAGAGATTTTGTTTAAAAAAAAAAACCTAAAATAAAAATAATACACACATACAGAATGCCTGCAGTCCAAGAAGCAGAACATAACCAGAACTCCTGGCAGTCTCTCTACCCTGGTCCACCAGGGATTATAACCTTTCTGATTTGAGGGTCACCATTTCTTGTGCATCTTCATAATCCTATGACATATGTGTGCATTCCTGAGCAATACTGTTTAGTTCTGCTTGTTTTTCAACTCTATATCATTGGAATCACTGCATGTATTCTGTGCCTTGCTTTTCTTGTTAGACACAGTGAGATGCAGCCTTCACCGACGCATACACATGTAGTTCATTTCCACTGCCATCTTGAGAGATGTAGCAGGAATATGCTTGGGTTTATCTATCTGTTCTGCTGTTGATTGTCTCTAGTTTTTTTAACATTAACAGTGCTACCAGGAAAACTCTTCAGAGAATGGTTATTTAAAACACTCCTCCCAAACAAGTCCTTACTGCTCCCTTAGGAGGTCTGGGTTTTGCCTCTGCAAAGAACACCGTGTGGAAAATCCCAGCCTGTAGCTGAAGAATTGGAAGTTCTCTGCACCTGGACAACATGACTCCCGGGATGCCATCCCCCTGGTCCCTAGCCTGTGGTCTCACTCACACACAGATGTCCGTCTCCTGTTGAACCTGAGATTCCACCTCCAGCTTTACATTGAAGAAAACAATTGGCCTTTTTAGAAGCAGCCTGGAATTATGAGTCACACCCTTCTCCCTATTCTCTTCCCCAGGTAAGACAGAACAGACCTCAATGAAAGGGCTCCATTGATAGGCCACAGGATGCCAGCTGAAGTGGAGGAGACAGACGCAGGCTCTGTCAGGCCTAGAGGGCCAGAGAGAGCCCTCAGATGCCAGCTGCCTGGCCACTAGTTCTTCACACATGCCACACAGTAATAAAAAGAAGAAAGGGAACCTACCCATGGGTAGAGTGAGTCACTTTTCTGAGTTACATATGTTAGCAAACCCATATGTTGTTCCATTTAAGGCTCTTATTTAAAAGGTGGAGAAACAGTAATAAACTACACAATAGTAACACCTCTCAGATACAGGTCATGCAGTAGCTGCTGTGCTAAGGAGTCTGCACACTCACAACGGGCCCTACCCTGTGACCATGCCCGTGACATTAATTTAGGGGTTTAAGACCAGCATTTAAAAAAGGAAACAGATAAGACTAGAATTAGAAAATACTAGACAGTACCCCACAGCATAAGGACAAGCATTGTTTTGTGAAACTGCTTCTTATATATTTACACATAATCATTTATACATACTAGATAATACGAGATGTACCTGTCATTGTGGGCAGAGGCTAAACGATGTTATAAAACACTTCCTCACCTATTTCATAACTGTCCACTGAGGCACGTTCAGTTACTACCTTAATTTAGCAAACAACTGAAGCTATTTCCTCAGCTTTATCTGTGCTGCATACCCCCACCACTACCATCCCCCCACAACATGACGTAAGGGCCTCCTTTCCATTCCTCTCTTCTCCCCCAGAGTAAGTGCTGCTTCCTCAGCCAGGAAGGTTCTCCCCACCATTTGTCAGCTCTCTGTATGACTGGTTCGTTCCATCCTTTACGTCTCAACTTGGGTGCATCTCTGCTGCAGAGGCCTCTGAAGCCCTGGTCTGAGCAGGCCCTCCCTTGCTTGTGGCCACTCAGACTTCTGTTTCCTTATTTGTCTGCCCTCCCCACAGAACTCCAGTGACAGGAATGACACGTGTCACATTCACCAACACTCAGTCAGCTCCCACTAGACTAGCTGACACATGGCAGGACCTCCATTTGTTTTATTTTATTTTGGGTTTTTTTTTTTTTTTTTTATATACCGAGTCTCACTTTGCTACCCTGGGTAGAGTGCCATGGCCTCAACTCACAGCAACCTCAGACTCCTGAGATCAAGGGATCCTCCTGCCTCAGGGAAGCTGGGACTACAGGCACCCACCATGCCTAGTTTCTTCTTTCTTTTTCTTTTCTTTTCTTTTCTTTTTTGTAGTAGAGATGAGGTCTTGCTCTTGCTCAGGCTGGCCTTGAACTCCTAAGCTCAAGCAATCTACCCCCTCAGCCTCCCAGAGTGCTGAGATTATAGGCATGAGCCACTGCACCCAGCCAGGACCTCCATTTGTTACACGGACAAAGAAACATCCCAAATCCTCAGTCAGTAAATGGCAAACCCAGGCCCCTCTGACTTGAGGCTGGCTCTCCACCCTACACAAACTCTGAACAGCACCACTAGGAAGCCTGAGCATGAAGGTCCAGGCATGTCACACCCCAAAGCTCTGGCCACTAAGTCCTATGGGGGAGGAGCCGTGAGTGGCTCACAGGGTTAGCCCCTGTGTTAAACTGAGAAGGCTACAAAACCTTCAGACTAGAGAGGAAACCTGCCAGTGACTGAAGAGGCATGAACATACCAGAAGACACCTGGTGAGCACACCGGAGGTGGAAGGCTGAGCAGGCCTGCAAAGTCAGGGACAGCAGTCACGCGGGGCACAGAGGCCAGGGCTGCATGCCAAGGCTCCTGCTTTGGGCAGCAAGGAGCTGGTGATTCTGAGACTGGGAACCAGAGAAAAGCCTACCAGGGCTCCAACTGGGCCACCTGGCCACCACCTAGAAATGCTTTGGCAACGCTGCCACCTGGTGGCTGTGGGATGCCCACCCATGAGGGAAATCTGCAGATGGTCCCCTTTGCAGGTTGGTTCTTCAGCAGCCACTTACTGAGCACCTGATATGGGTCTGGCAGGGCTATGACCTTCAAGGATCTCGGCCCCTTATATCCAGGCATTGGCCAAGCCCTCCCCTTTTTACCTTGCTCTGTGCATAGTATCCTATCCCCCCACCCAAACAAGACTAGGAGGAAAGGATGGCATCTGACTCATCTCTGAAGCTACAGTACCCATAGGCCCAGTGCAACTGAATAATAATAGCAGCTATTTAATATGTGCTCCAAGCTTTTATTTTATTTGAGAGACAGGGTCTCACTCTGACATCGAGGCTAGAGTGCAGTGGCACAATCACAGCTCATTACATCCTCAAACCCCTAGGCCTCCAGAGTACTTGGGTCTATAGGTACACAGCACTGGACTTGGCTAATTTTTTTATTTTTCTTTAGGTAGAGATGGTGTCTTGCTATGTTGCCCTTGCTAGTTCTGAACTCTGGCCTCAAATGATCCTCCCACCTTGGCCTCCCAAAGTCCTGGGATTATAAACCCCAGCTGCCTTGACCAGCCTCGTGCTTTTGAATAAATCAGCACCTTGGATTCTCACATTTCACCTTTGAGGTGCCTAGGAGACCTCCAAATAGAATGTCAAGGAGGAGTTTATTTCAATACAAGCCTGGAGTTCTTGGAGTGGTCAGGGATGGAGAAGTAAAGGCAGTGTCTCCAGCACACAGACAGTATATTTTAAAGCCCAGTGACCTATATTTTAAAGTTTAATGTGCATATGGGTTACCAGGAGATTCTGCCAAAATGCAGACAATAATTCTGTAGTCTGGTGTAGCCTGAGATTCTGCCTCTAACAAGCTCCTAGATGGTGCCCATATTGCCAGCCCACAGACCCCACTTTGAATACCAAAAATTTGGAAGAGGGGTTAATAAACTGTGGGTAGCAGGTCAAATTGGCTCATGTCCTGTGTTTGTACAACCAGCAAGCCAAGAGTGATATTTTCATTTTTAAAGGGGCTGAGAGAAAGAAAATGAAAGAGAAGGAAGGAGGAGGATAAAGAAGGGGGAGAAGGAAGAAGGGAAAAGATAGAGAAGAAAAGGAGACAGAGACTATTTGTGCCCCACAGGGCCTACAATATTTACTCTTTGGTTCTTTACAGAAAATATTTGCAAACTCCGATCTAAAACATCACCCAAGGACAGGGCGTTTAGCTAAACAAGGGAGAAAGGAGTACCAGGTCCTGAAGCAAATGGTTGTGACTCCTAAATCCCCACACCTGCTTGGCAGGGAACATCAGAGTGCAAAGCACCCCATGCACGGTTGGCCCTCTGTATCTGCCAGTTTTACATCTGTGGGTTCAAATAACCATAGACTGAAAATATTCAGGCAAAAAAATGGATGGGCGCATCTGTACTGAACATGTATAGGTTTTTCTTGTCATTACTTTCTCCTAAACAATACAGTAGGACAATAATTTATGCAGCATTTACATTGTATTAGGTAGTAATCTAGAGATGATTTAAAGTCTACAGGAGTATGTGCATAGGTTATATGCAAACACTACAACATTTTATACAAGGCACTTACTTGATTGTGGTATCAGCTGGGGGTCTTGGCTGGACCCAATCCCCCATGGATGCCATGTGACAAGTACATGCTAAGGGGCAGGAAAAATT
Source organism: Galagoides demidoff (assembly GCA_963574575.1). Taxonomy (NCBI): domain Eukaryota; kingdom Metazoa; phylum Chordata; class Mammalia; order Primates; family Galagidae; genus Galagoides; species Galagoides demidoff. Next base: position 9,447 of record CAUYQV010045027.1, on the reverse strand, counting down.
AAGTTAACTGTTGAGGCTCCAGGTGGGGCTGGTCCTGCAGAAGAGGTTCTGAAGATATCTGAAGTTCTAAATGGGAAAAAGGACCATAACTGACTGTCTCCCTCATGTGCTGATCTTGAAACAGAACAACAGAAACAAAGAGGGTAGGGACCACCATCACTGGTGTTCCCTGTTACAGAAGTCCTGGGGAAATAAGATAAAAAGGAAAGCCAGGGAATACCACAGAATTGTCCTATAAGCAGAACCTTCTGAATGTTCCTCAAGGATGGGGAGAGTGGGTAGAAAGATTGGGGAAGGTGCAGGAAAGGGTGTGACAGCAAAATAATGGCCCCAGAGCCTGCAGTGTAGGGATACCCCAAGTCAAAGTGCCTCCTGTCATGCTTCTGCCACCCTGAGTTGAAGAATATATTTGCTTAAATGTCAGTGCCTAAGAAAGTAAATACAGCTGTCCACTTCCATCAACTTAAACCAATTAATTTGGCTCTTTCAATGGAGGGTCAGGCTGTTTTGCTTTAAACTGTGAAAGGTTTGCTTGCCTCACCATCAAGTAAATGTTCACATACATTTCCAAAGGACAATAGCACCCTTTCATGGGGTTCAGAAAAGACTATCTATCAAAAGACTATGTGGCAGGATGTCTGTAAAGCCAAACTATTCTCTAATGCTGGAGGGCAAACAAGACAATGAACATGTGAGGGAGTCAACAAATGTTATAAAACAGATCCCAGAATTTCCTGGTTGGCAGGAAATTTTAAGGTCAACCAGTCTCCCTACAAAAGCTGACCATCCAAAGAAAACACATGCCATGCCTGGCTTTTGGCATGGAATATCATTTCCTCCTTTTAACAAATTAAAAAATACTTGGGATCAAAGACAAATCTCTGCCTCTTAGCCCATGAATGCCTGCCCTTCCCAAGTCCCTCTCCCTTTGTAGTTGGAGTGCCACAACCAGGAGCAAGAGCCAAACACTCGTGGATCAAAGTTGTTCTATATTGCCAAGACTCAGAATCCCAGGAAGACATGGAGATCATTCTCAAAGCCTGCCTTACTTTGAGAGTTTCACAGAGTTCTTATACCCTCCCCAAAGTTGTTATTTTTAGCTACAAATCATCCAGCCCTCCGATATCTAGCTGTTAAGACTCTGCTGCATTTCTCATCTGTACATGTTTCACCTGCTGTTTATTCAGCCCATGGTGGTAATGGGGAACCAAGTGTTGGAACCAAGACTGGCAGATAGGATTAGCCGACAACTAGTCAGACCATAATATAACTTTTACAGCTAAGGGGTGGGGGCTGTATCTCCTCTTACACCTTGATCATAGTATTTGTCTCCTGCATTAAGAAGTAGGTGCCTTCAGAAAAGTGACTGATCTTTGTAGCACCCAGCATGCTGGTTGGTCCATACTAAAGAGTGTGCTAAGCAAGAGCCCAGTCTACTGAAAGACCTTGGTTTTCCTGCCACCTACTGGCCATGACTTTAGACAAGTTACTTAGCCTTTTAAAACCTATTTCCAGCTGAGCTGGTGGCACACCGCCTATAGTAACAGAACTTCGGGAGGCTCAGGCAGGAAAACTGTTTGAGGCCAGGAACACAAAACCAGCCTGAGCAACATATCAAGACTCTATCTCTACAAAAAAAAATGTTTTAAGTTTTCAGGCATAGTGGGGGCACATGCCTATAGTCCCAGTTACTCAGGAGGCTGAGGCAAGAGGATCACTTGAGCCCAAAAGTTCAAGGCTGCAGTGAACTATGATGATGCCATCGTACTCTAGTCTGGGCCACAGAGCAAGACTTGGCTCTAAAAAAATTAAAATTAAAACAACCTCCCCCACATTGTTTCCTCACCTGTACAAGTTCTCTCACAATAGGGCTGTGCTGAGGATCAAATGTGTTAATACATGCAGAATACTTGGAATGGTGGCTAGCACAGTAATACGAGTTTAACAAGTGTTGACAATTACTTTCATCTAATTAGTAGATGAACCTATTATTCTAACCCTTGAATCACACTCTCTCCCCCAAACATACTGCACCACAACAGGGCTTCTCAACCTTGGCACTATTGATGTGTCTTTGTTGTAGGGGCCTGTCCTGGACAGTGTAGGATGTTTAGTAGAATCCCTGGCCTCTACCCACTAGATGCCAGAAGTACTCATGTGCCCTCTGCCCTCTCTCCTCCCCACCCACCTTGCAGTTCTAACAACCAAAAATGCCTTCAGAGATCCCCAATGGCTCCTGTGGGGGAAATGCTTCCCTCCTTCACTGAGAACTATTGTATGGAGAGTCTGGTCCCCCCACACTCTCTAATTCCCTAACATCCCATTCTCCCCACAGGCAGCCATCACTTGCTCACCACTCAGTTGTCTTGGAGGGAACAGGTGATAGGTGCTATAGATATCATTGGAGAACTGCAAATGGAGCTCAGGGCTGCCTGTCAGGAGCTGGGCCACTTGTTCCACCTGAAATGGTGTCTTCTCCAGGATGACAACTGCATCCTCTCCATCCTCATTCCCTGAAGACTCATTCACCTGTGGGCGAAGGCATCATTAGTAGGCTTAGAAACAGAGCTACAAGTGAGGCCCAAAGAGCAAAGGCAGAAGATCCTAGGGGTTCTGTAGTCCCAACACTAGAAATTTCCTTCCCTGCAGTCTTCCTTCTAGGGAAGTCTAGCCAATGGCACTCATATTTCTTCCCTTAGGGAAGGCACCTCTACCCAAATTCCTGGGGCAGCTCTCGCATTTTTCTTCCAAAAGATACAAAACTTCTCAGCTGTCTTTTATTTCAGGCTTGCAAGACCTCCATCAAATTGTCCCCATTTTAGAAGAAAAGATGAAAAAATTGAGGTTTTGAGATATTGAGCTATCCAAGGTCACAGTGTCATTGCTGAAACAGGAACTAGCATCTGGGTCTCCCAAATAATTCCTAGCAGGAAGATGCTCATGACTAACATCCTTTGGTGCTGCACACTGAAGACAGTGGGGCAGAGAAAATCAGACAGACCCTTGTAAAAAACAAGACACACAGAGAGAGGCATGGTAGCCTAGGCCCAGGTCCCTGCAACCCTCCCAAAGGTGAGAGCTTCAGCTGGCTTCTGGGAAGCACCATGCCTGCCCTGGCTAGGCCTCCCTACTAGTTCCTGGGATGGTTTCCATCTATCATCTGCACCTGCCAGAAAACCAGAGCCAGCAGTGTGTCTCTGCCTCCCCAGAGATACTCTGCAATCTTGACGATCAGGAATGGTAACTCATCTCTAGACTCCCAGAACTTAGATCAGAGCACGGCATCCAAGAATGCGCATATGTGGATTGAATTAACAGTTTCATCACTTAAATCGTGTAAAGCAAGGCTGGTATTCCCTGCAGTCTGTCGTTTCCAGGGACAGAGACCAGCAAGGCACCCAACAATAATTACTTAAATGACAGATGGCGCCAGTAGCTCAATTGGTAGGGTGATGGCCACATACACCGAGGCTGTTGGGTTCGAAACGGCCCAGGCCTGCCAAATAACAATGATAACGGCAACAAAAAAATAGCGGGGCGTTGTGGCAGCTGCCTGTAGTCCCAGCTACTTGGGAGGCTGAGGCAAGAGACTCGCTTAAGCAGAAGAGTCCGAGGTTGCTGTAAGCTGTGACGCTACAGCACTCTACCCAGGGCGACATAGTGAGACTCTGTCTCAAAAAAAAAAAAAAAATTTTACTGAATGATGATATATTGAATCAATGACGACACCATGGCTTAGAGAATTTAACATGTGGTTTGTAATCCGCAATACATTGTACAGGTATAAGTAGATATTTTTAGTAAGTTAAAAATTAGAAAAAATTAGACCTCGGTGTTTACTCTCTTAATTCCACGGGTAATCTTGTCTCCTCTTACCGCCCCCCCCCACCTCAGGCCTTCCAGTGGTGCATCCCGCCTCCCCCAAGTAACGCAATGGTATCTTCCGGCTAAGAGCCAGAGAAATTCGCCCCCGCGGAAATGATTAGTTCCCTCCTTCCCGCGTCCCCGCGCGGGGACTGCCATACCTTTCCGTGTAGGAAAATGATTTTGTCCCGCGCAGACTCCCTCAGCACTTTTTGCATTCTAAAGCCGGAGAACGGTAGGCGGACAGTGACAGCGCTACCATTCCCAACGCCAGCTCCTGTTTCTTCTCTGCATGGTGCCTCCGGGGCGGCCTCCGCATCCGGCTCACGCTTCCTCTTACTAGGCAGCGGCGCGGCATCCGCCATGCTGCGGACAGACGGTGTGCGCCTGCGTGCCCAGGCCACCGCCCCGCCCCCTGCTTGCAGCGCGCGGGCCCGCTCCGGCGGTCTGCGCACGCGTTGGGCACACGCTGTCCTGCGGCAGGAACGAGCGTCATTAACGTCGCTAGTCGGTCTTGGTGGCTCAGGCCGGCGATTCCCGCACTCAGGGAGGCTGCGGCGGGAGGATCACTTGAAGCCACGAGTTTAAGACCAGCCTAGATAACGAAGTGAGACCCCATCTGTTCAGAAAATTTTTATAAAAATTAGGGGGGGCTTGGTGGCGGGCGCCTGTAGTCCCAGCCTTTCGGGAGGCTTAGACAGGAGGATCGCGTGAGTCCAGGAGTGTGAGGTTGCACTCTACCCAGGGCGACAGAGTAAGACTCTGTCTCAAGGAAAGTCCGAGTTAGTGCCCTGCACCCCGAGGAGCTGGAAAGGAGGCGACTAGTCCCCGAAGTGGCGGTTGGAGGCGGGTACACGGTGCAGGGGCCTCTGTGGGCCCCTGACGCCGCCTTTGAATACTGACATTTTAATCACGGTTATACCAACGTTAACGGGTTACCGTGGAAGGAGTATTTCTGAAACAAATCTGTAAGCCCGTGTAATTCCTGGGTTGTTGTTTTTATTAAACAGCACTTCAATCTTTTCCATTTTTCTCCCATTTTTGTCATTTTACAGAAATTCTCACTGTGATCAGTTCTTTGCGTTCTGAGCAGAACAGAACATTTTGCCGAATAGAAAGCTAAGCAAACAGGGCCAGAGGTAACATTTCCATCACCTGCTGCTTTCCAGCTGGAGGCTTCCACCTCGCCTGAATCCAGTTTGCCTGTCCTATATTTCCACCACGCCCCTGGGGATGTGATTTCGATCTGATTGGTCTATCAGGATTTGTATTCTTTTTTTGGCCTTATAAAATTGTTACTTGTTATTTCTGCTTTTGTGTTTCTTTTTGTTGCCATTATTTCTGGCTAACTGGTTGTTCCTTAGTGTTATATGAGGGATCCAAATGTCAAGATGATTTTATACTTATGTCAAGTTATAGTCCACCATACGTTATTTTTGCCAGGTTTTTTTTTCAGGCAGATCTAATGAGTGTGGAACTTTTTTTGCAGTTTTCAACATTAGCAACAAGATGGGGTTTTATCATTTTTTTAAAATCAATAACAAGCATATCATGTGTTAATGAAAGTTTGACTTTTGGATTATTTCTACCAGAAATGTTAATACAAGGAGTTGGATAAAATGCTAATTGTTTTCTGAGGCATTATTAGGGGAGACTTAGGATCTGAAATAATTATTATTATTATTTTTTTTTTTTGAGACAGAGCCTCAAGCTGTCACCCTGGGTAAAGTGCTATGGCATCACAGCTCACAGCAACCTCCAACTCCTGGGATCAAGCAATTCTCCTGCCTCTGCCTCCCAAGTAGCTGGGACTACAGGCACCCACCACAACACCCGGCAGGATCTGAAATAATTATCTTTAACAAAAAACATTTGCCACTTGCCTGTAGGTTTCCTGGCTGTATTACTCCCCTTCTGGGAATATACAATAAGAGGTTATAAACTGTATTCAAAACTAGAACAATATGTCCTGGAACAAATGGCAGTAACAAAACCTGCTTGACTCCAAAACTCTGCTGTTATGAAAATATCCTGGCATTTGTTTTCTTTTTTGTTACTGGGAGGAAAGTAGAATAGCTGTGCTTTAGCAAAAAGATCACTGAATTGTGAGCCATGAAGTCTGGAACTAGCACCAACTAGCTGTGCAACTTTGGAGAAGTCACTTAACCTCTTGAGGCCTCCACTTTTTATATGCCAGCATTATTAGTCTTGAAGAAGACAGGGGAGGCCTCCTTTTATTTTTTATTTATTTGTTTATTTATTTGAGACAGAGTTTCACTGTGTTGCCCTCCACTGTGGCATCACAGCTCACAGCAACCTCAAACTCTTGGGCTTAAGTGATTCTCTTGCCTCAGCCTCCCAAGTAGCTGGGACTACAGGTGCCCACCACAACGCCTGGCTATTTGTTGTTGTTGTTATTGCTGCAGTTGTCGTTGTTTAGCAGGCCCGGGCCAGGTTGGAACCCAACAGCCTCAGTGTATGTGGCCAGCGCCCTAACCACTGAGCCATGGGCACCAAGCCAAGGCCTCCTTTCATAAAATTCATATTCAAATATGGTGGGTGTGGTAAACCAGTAGTCATTTTAGATAATGATCAAGTCCTAGTAATAGAATAAAACTGGACAGTGTGATAGAACCTGAGCATAAGAGCCCTATAGATAAGGTGATGGTGGACACCTGTCAGAACGTGACATTTGGTCTCAGTCTTGACTGATGGGAAGGAACCAGCCATGTTAAGAGACTAGCCAGAGTAAATATCAGACCCTACAACAGTAATGAGTTTGACATTTTTTAAAAAACAGGAATGGCCCATGTGGCTAGAATATAATGAGAAAAAGAGAGAAATATGAAATAATTGTAGAGGAATATATTCATTAGTGCCAGATACATCACTGTAGATATGATTAAAATATCAGTAAGGAGGGCGGTGCCTGTGGCTCAAAGGAGTAGGGCGCTGGCCCCATATGCCAGAGGTGGCAGGTTCAAACCCAGCCCTGGCCAAAAAAATAAAAAAAAAAAATCTGTAAGGAGGGCAGCGCCTATGGCTCAAAGGAGGAGGGTGCTGGCCCTATGTACTAGAGGTTGTGGGTTCAAACCTGGCCCCAGACAAAAACTGCAGAAAAAATAAAACCAAAAAAAAAAAAAAAACATATATATATATATATATATCTGTAAGGTCAGAATTCCACTCTTAAGAAAGTCTGACTGAAGGAAAAGAGGAGCTGACAGAGGTCAACCACCAGAGGTCCTATTAAATACCACACTACAGAGTGCAAAGAACCTTTATGGCAACACAATCAAAACTAATTGCTTTTAAAATTTATTTCCTGGGCTCAGTGCCTATAGCTCAAGCAGCTGAGGTGCCAGCCACATACACCAGAGCTACGGGTTCAAATCTAGCCCGGGCCTGCCAAACAACAATGATAACTACACCCAAAAAATAGCCAGGCATTGTGATAGGTGCCTGTAGTCCCAGCTACTTGGGAGGCTGAGGCATGAGAATCACTTGCGCCTAGGAGTTGGAGGTTGCTGTAGGCTGTGATGCCACAGCACTCTACCCAGGGCGACAGCTTGAGTCTCTTGTTTTAAAAAAAAAAAATTTCATTTCTTCAGGCTTCTCGTCTGTAGTGCAGTGAGAAGGATGCCAGCTGGCCACATATACTGAGGCTGGCGGGTTCAAGCCTGGCCCAGGGCTGCTAAGCAGCAATGACAACTGCTGCCAAAGAAAAAAAACAGCCAGACATTGTGGTAGGCACCTGTAGAGAATGGCTTAAGCCCAAGAGTTTGAGGTTGCTGTGAACTGTAATATTATAGCACTCTACTGAAGACAACATAGTGAAACTCTGTCTCAAAAAAAAAAAATTCATTTCCTCAGTTACAGTAGCCACATTGCAGGTTTGTGACAAGTGGTTACCATACCAGCACAGACATAGAACATTGTCATTGTCATCACTACATATAGTTCTATTGGATAGTGCAGTATTAGATTATTTATCAAAAAGCCCTATTCTAAAAGCATTCAATCCTTTAGTCTTGAAGAATCTCAAAATTTCTCCCAAATCTTGTCTAAGGAAGGACTAGGCACTCCATTTCAAGCATTATGACAGACTAAACTGAAAACAAGTTGGCTATAAAACACCTAAACTTTCTGGATGCAAATTATAAAATATCCTTTTAGTTCCATTGCTGAGCTCTGAAGAAAATAAAATCTTCTGAAACCAAAAAAGAGATGTGGAAGCTTGAACCTATAGAATGGCAAGTGGATTTTGAAGCCGAAATTAAAAGGGTGACTACAGATCTAGTATGTGGTTCGAGGCAAGGGAAACAAGACCCGGGCTTATGCACGAAGGAGTTTGAACAGAGAACTTCCCATAGAGCTGAAGGGCTGCCTCCTCAATGAAAGGTCTGACTGTTAACAACAAAAGCTACCCTGCTAAAGGAGAAGAAATTACTAAGAAACTTTGCCTCAACCTTTGCTGCAGAGGGAAGAAAAAACATCTCAGAATTTATAACCACAGTTGAGTGTTCATGAAGACTTAAGATTTTTTTTTTTTTTTGAGACGGAGCCTCAAGCTATCCCCCTGGGTAGAGTGCTATGGCATCACAGCTCACAGCAACCTCCAACTCCTGGGCTCAAGCAAGTCTCTTGCCTCAGCCTCCCAAGTAGCTGGGACTACAGGCGCCCGCCACAATGCCCAGCCATTTTTTGGTTGCTGCCGTCGTTGTTTGGTGGGCCTGGTCTGGGGATTTGAACCCGCCACCTTAGGTGTATGTGGCTGGCACCTTAGCCGCTTGAGCCATGGGCGCCGAGCCAAGACTTATTGCAGCAATTATAAATCTGCATACATCATTCAGGAAATACATGCTAAAAAATCTACTTAAACTGGTCTTATAGTCTTTTTTTTTTTTGAGACAGGGTCTTGCTGTTGCCCAGGTTAGGGTATGGTAGTATGATCATAGCTCATTGCAGCCTTGAACTCTTGGGCTCAGGAAATGATCATGCGTCAACCTCCCCAATAGCTAGGATTACAGGTTTATAGCACCACACCTAGGTAATTTTTCTTATATATATGAAATTTTTTTCATATATATGTGTGTGTGTGTGTGTGTATATATATATATATATATATATATTTTTTTTTTTTTTTAAGAGGGATAAGGTCTTGCTATATTGCCCAGGCTGTTCTGGAACACCTGGGCTTGTACCTCAGCCTCCCAAAGTGCAGGGATTACGGTCATGCACCAGCACACCTGGCTATCATCTCATAATCTTTATTGACTGCTGGCTTAATACAAAATTGACTATAGGACTCGGCGCCTGTGGCTCAATCGGCTAAGGCGCCAGCCACGTACACCTAAGGTGGCGGGTTCAAATCCCCAGCCCGGGCCCACCAAACAACGATGGCTGCAACCAAAAAATGGCTGGGCGTCGTGGCGGGCGCCCGTGGTCCCAGCTACTTGGGAGGCGGAGGCAGGAGACTCGCTTGAGCCCAGGAGTTGGAGGTTGCTATGAGCTGTGATGCCATGGCACTCTACCCAGGGGGATAGCTTGAGGCTCCATCTCAAAAAAAAAAAAAAAAAGAAA